>SDVV010043177.1:0-10274 GCA_016164225.1 Gammarus roeselii
ATACACAAATATATGTTTGTATGTATGATATACGTACAATATGAATGTTTTAGGCACCAGAAAGCGATTCTCTTAACGATCTGTGACCGGATATTCGGGTGTAAACCATAAGAAAACGTTCAGACAATCAACTCAAAATTGCTGAGTCAGAAGGTTCGGATAGGCTTCTCTTTACAGCATCATTTTTTTTAATTATTTCACAAATGCTAAAATTTGAGATCGTATTTAAATTTTAATCCACGAGGTCAGCAACAGTTGCGGCAGCAGCAGCAGCATTAGCTGTAGCAACAGCAGCAGCATTAACTGTAGCAGCAGCAGCAGCATTTACTGTAGCAACATCAGCAGCAGCATTAGCTGTAGCAACAGCAGCAGCATTAACTGTAGCAGCATTTACTGTAGCAACATCAGCAGCAGCATTAGCTGTAGCAACAGCAGCAGCATTAACTGTAGCAGCAGCAGCAGCATTTACTGTAGCAACAGCAGCAGCATTAACCGTAGCAGCAGCAGCAGCAGCATTAGATGTAGTACAACGCGCAGCAGCAGCAGCATTAGCTGTAGCACAACGCGCAGCAGCAGCATTAGATGTAGCAACAGCAGCAGCATTATCTGTTGCAGCAGCAGTAGCAGCATTAGCTGTAGCAGTAGTATAGCAACGCGCAGCAGCAACATTAGCTGTAACAACAGCAACAGCATTAACTGTAGCAGTAGCAGCAGAAGCATTAGCTGTAGCACTAGTAGAGCAACGCGCACAACAGAACCAACAACAGTGTATTGTCTGAAGTCGTCTCGTATTAGCCAAGGGAAGGACCTCCTCCCCGCCTGGATGGAAGGACAAGCACTTGAAGGAGCCCCGCCGATATTGAGACAACACAGCGAAAGAGTTCAGTCAAAATTAGCCCCGAGATCCTTCACTACACTCTAAACAATAGAGGACAAAAAAATTGCCCCTCTTGATCAGTAGTCATACAGTGACTTTAGGAAAGAAAAATGATAAAAGATGACCATAAGGATAACACTCGAACTGACCGAGCGAGACTGGAGAAGGAGACGGAAAAGGATGCGTCTTCGAGTTGAGAAAGGTCTGGGGGACACGTCTAAGGATAGTGGGAGGGAGGCAGGTGGAGGGGGTGTGGTATAGATTGAGTAACATGATCAGAGGAGTGATCCTGGAATTGAGGTGATCTCGATTTATTTACAAGTAGATCATTTTACACTTTCGAGGTTTGCATAGAGGAAGCTGTAGAGAAGGAACGGTGGAGAGAAGGTCCTGCTCTGAGCCCCGAATGGACTTGTCAGGATCCAATGAGCCACGATCTTACGATCGAGGCTCATTGTTTTTATAAAATAAAAATGACAGACATTGCATGAAGCTTCTGCAGACTAAATTAAAGCATAGAGAGGAACAGTTGACATTGGGAGTATTGCTCTCGAAGAAACATTGATACAATCAACCGGAACAGGTACACGACTAACTATTCAATCTTAGAACTTAGAATTTCTTTTGTAACAGTATAAAAATACTCGATCACACATAACTACTCGCTTTGACAAAACTACTCATAACTACTCACTCTTAGAACTTACAATTTCTTGTGCTTACTGTATAAAACTACTGGGTCTTACGTAACAACTCGCTCCGACAGGCATACTCGCTCAATCCAACTCATAACTACTCGCTCAGGCCTACTCATAACTACTCGCACAAACATACTCATAACTACTGGATCTGAAATACTCATAACTACTCGCTCAAATCTACTCATAACTAGTCGCTCAAACTTATTCATTACCACTCACTCAGACCTACTCATAACCACTCGCTCAGACCTACTCATAACTACTCGCTCAGACTTACTCGCTCAGACCTACTCATAACTACTCGCTCAGACCTACTCATAACTTCTGAATCAAACCAATTCCCAAGTATTCGTTGATCACCCAGAACAGTGGTGGTTCAGAGCCCAATGGTCCCTGTGTATACCGTCACGTTCACTCCAACCCACCCCGCCAGGTCGCGCTGTTCCGCCAATGCAAAGTCGCGTTAATTAAAAACTAAACCTTTGGTCGCTCTTTGATATGCCGGCGTGAATGGGATCACTCCCGAATTAATGGAGAGATTGGCAATTTTTCGGTCCTGCCGAACAGAACTGATCAGATTTTTCCGAATCATAACTAATGTTTGTTTTTGCAGCAGTTTGTCCACCATCGACATTCCGTGCGACGAGGAGTGTTAGAAAATAAATTTCGAATAAAAAAGGATGAGTTTGAAGCCTGACCTGTATTGCATTGTTATTATTTTAGAACACTGCCTCCAAACATCAGTCATTGTCGTACATTTATAATGATGCTGGTAATTAAACGCATCGTTAGAAAATATTTGCTTAGTGCTGTTTTCTACCGAAACAAACTACTTAATAGCGACAAATTCAATGAGCCGAAATCATGTGTTTAAATCACGTTCTGATTAACATTACAGAATCTTATCCGAGCCCACGACGCTGAACAAGAGGAGGCTAGTTTATTAACATCAGATAATCTTATCCGAGCCCACGACGCTGAACAAGAGGAGGCTAGTTTATAATCATAAGAGAATCTTATCCGAGCCCACGACGCTGTACAAGGGGAGGCTAGTTTATTAACATCAGAGAATGTTATCCGAGCCCACGACGCTGCACAAGGGGAGGCTAGTTTATTAACATCAGAGAATCTTATCCGAGCCCACGACGCTGCACAAGGGGAGGCTAGTTTATTATCACAAGAGAATCTTATCCGAGCCCACGACTCTGCACAAGGGGAGGCTAGTTTATTATCACAAGAGAATCTTATCCGAGCCCACGACTCTGAACAAGGGGAGGCTAGTTTGAAAAGCATATTTATATTCCAACCTCTTGAACCCGTATCCACGCATGCTATTTGTGTATGTGTACGTGTGTATGTTGGCATACTATCACACACTGTAAAAAATACTAATAGGCCACGGGAACACAATAGTTCTTTTGCATGGGTCAAAAGGTGGTGCATTCCTGACCCCAACTGAATTGGCTCCTCTCACAGCCAATCTGTCATCAGAAGTGTCTAGAAGTATTGAGTGTCCTCCACAGAAGACATGTGTATACGTGCGCATGCATGGCCACAGCCGCATGTATGTGTGTGTGTCTATACAGGCACGACTGGAGTATTTTGAGTGTCGAGCAGACCATTCTAAACACACACGCGTCTCAGCATTCTTTCTGACTATAGAACTGGGAGTGATCTACAGGAACTGTCAATCACACGGAGGTACGACACCACCCCATCGTGAGGTGGGCTGCTGGCAGGGCGGTTGATTTTGGGCGTGAGGTGGGTTACCGACCGAGTGGTCAATTCAGGTCATGAGGTGGGCTATCGACCGAGTGGACGATTCAGGACGGGAGGTGGGCTATCGACACAGTGGTCGATTCAGGTTGTGCGATGGATTAGCACCAGAGTGATCGAATTAGTTCGTGACGTCGGTTACCAATAGGCTAGTCGATACATGTCGTGAAGTGGGTTACCGATAGGCTAGTCGATACATGTTGTAAAGTGTGTTACCGGCAAGGAATATCGACAGGCTATGACCGATTATGTGGTGGGTTTCTGACAATGGTTGCTAAATCGATCATGAAGCGGGTTATCGACAGGCGGTGGTCGATTATATGATGGGTTATCGACAATGGTCGCTGATCCAGATCGTGCAGCGGGTTATCGACATGGGGTCGCCGACGGATGTCTATTTTTGATTTGTGGGAAGTCAGCAGGACTTGTGTCCACAGGCATCGGAGGGGCTTCGGCAGCGTGTTGTGATAGGTTGAAGTAAGTATGGACTCGAGACCCTTTAGGACTCGGCATTTGTGGGGCAAGTGGGCTTCTTAGGACGGCTTGTCTCAATACGCATTGACCCTCAATGAGGTTCAAGAGAGCAGAGTTGGCCCAACGCTGCTTCACCTAGGAATTCTCTAGGCGGGATGTATTTTTATTCTATTCCCATGGAGCGTTTTACCGAGGAGTGTTATAAGAGGGTTATACCATGTGAAGACGGAGGGATGTCTTGGCATGCTGGAGGACAGAATAGTCACTACGTTGGTGGGGATTTGCATTTTATGTAATAGTACCTAAGAAATTATGTTATAGGTCAATTATTCTAATTTTTAAAATATATGTAATTGAATGTTAGTCAACAACGGTTAGGTTTAAAGAACATAGTTGATTGCAACAGAGTGAACGTTTTATTAACTATAAGAATATTATAGAAATCAATAGTTGGAAGAACCGATTTCATGAGACATGGAAGGAAATTTCAAGGATACCTCCTATCATTATGGCAAGGGCAACTTTCTAGTCGAAGGATTTCCTAGCAGGGATCCTTACTGATGGCGAGCCGCAAAAATAATGATTCGTAGATCAAACAGTTGCTCTGTTTTGGTTCGTTGATTTGCCACGTAAAAGTTTCAGCGGTGACCAGGGGAGTGCTGGTTGGCGTACATTTTCTGTGGCTACGACGTTATTTTTTTACAAATGTAATGTATTATTTACTGTGCAATGCCTGGTTGACTTCACTTCCAATAGTCAATGAGGCCAATCGAAAACAACATTTTTTTTCCTCAGTCCGTTAAGACACCAGAGCCAGTAGAGAGAAGGGAGTTCAACGTGGCATGACACTGTGCTCCTTTAAAACGATTCTTTCTCAATCCGGGTTCTTGAAAAGAAACTCCCTGTTAAAAGAATAGCAAGCCTTGCATTTTCTTGGCCTCCAGTGTAGCCCTACACACCTTCATTTATTTTAGCAGGAATGGTTCATTTTAGCTGTAGAATTCGCCAAGGAAGAATTGATTTGGTCTTCAGGAAAATTCCTAAAACGGGAGAGCAAAAAGGGCCAACGATTTTACACCACAAAACCATCCAAACATATTTTCCCCGCCTGTTAACGTCCCTTATTGCACTCCTTTCAATCACACCAACAAGTTTCCACGTAATGGAAAGCTTATGCCTATACTACCATCATTCACCTTAATTAACAACAACAATTTCTTGATATTATCTTACACTTACAATAAGCGCAACACTAATGCCTTGTTGGAGCTTCCTTTCAGCACAAACAACAACACTAATCCCACCACCAATAACAACATCCTAAACTAGCAGGATTCTACTACCTGTCAGTTTGTCTCCTTTGGTAAAGGGGCGGGGGTTACAATCTGTTGCAATCTTCCCCACACTCGCAAAGCTTATAATACGTCACGATTGTCTGACATGAGAAAGGTAACACCCACTGCTACTGCTGCTACTACTGCTGCTGCTACTGCTGATGCTACTGCTGCTACTGCTGCTGCTACTGCTGATGCTACTGCTGCTACTGCTGATCTTAATGTTGCCTGCCGTATTGCTGCCATTTGTGTTGATTTTGTGCTAACGTTGCTGCCACTGCCACTCCTAAAGTTGCTCCTTTGATCCGTTTACTTGAGAAGAATGTTTGTACCATGCCGGTGTGAAGTGTGCACAAAAAGTGAGCAAACATACTAGACGTGGGCCAGTGGTTTATTTAAAGTTCCCGACAGCTTAGTCGAACTGCTATCGACAGTTTAGTCGAACTGTTACAAACAGTTTAGTTAAACTGCTACCGACAGCTTAGTCGAACTGTTACAAACAGTTTAGTTGAACTGCTACCGACAGCTTAATCGCACTGTTATCGACAGTTTAGTCGAACTGACAGTTCAGTCGAACTTTTAGCAATAGTTTAGTCGAACTGAATAGATTGGTGTGTTTGTCTTCCGAACAGCCGTTTGTAGTTTCATAGTTTCAAAAAAGCGACATCATCAGCATTTTTCATCTGCCTGATGATTCACGTGCTAATGACACGTGTAAGCCGTCTCATGGGCCTCGACTACTGTTTAATGAGTGTAAGCCGTCTCATGGGCCTCGACTACGGTTTAATGAGTGTAAGCCGTCTCATGGGCCTCGACTACTTTTTAATGAGTGTAAGCCTTCTATGGGCCTCGACTACTGTTTTATGAGTGTAAGCCGTCTCATGGGCCTCGACTACTGTTTAATGAGTGTAAGCCGTCTCATGGGCCTCGACCACTGTTTAATGAGTGTAAGCCGTCTCATGGCCCTCAACTACTTTTTAATGAGTGTAAGCTGTCTCATGGGCCTCGACTACTATTTAATGAGTGTAAGTCGTCTCATGGGCCTCAACTACTTTTTAATGAGTGTAAGCCGTCTCATGGGCCTCGACTACTATTTAATGAGGGTAAGCCGTCTCATGGGCCTCGACTACTGTTTAATGAGTGTAAGCCGTCTCATGGGCCTCGACTACTGTTTAATGAGTGTAAGCCGTCTCATGGGCCTCGACTACTGTTTAATGAGTGTAAGCCGTCTCATGGGCCTCGACTTCTGTTTAATAAGTGCAAGCCGTCTCATGGCGTGACTTTGCATCGCGGATCGAAAACCTTCGTGTACATTATGATCCGAGTATGGCTGGGTAGAGATTAGGGCAGACTATTGCAGCCGCTGCACGGTCTCATAGAAACACTGTCTCACGATGGGTCATCATTCACATACAGACAGGTAGATAGACCCGGGGGGATAAAAGGATGATGTAGTGCTCCGGTGATGGTTCTTTTAATAATTTCAAAGAAGCAGTACAGCTGCGTCAATCGAGTCACCATCTGATTGCATGAGTACATGGGAAAAAAACACGACCATTTCAGCTATCAAATTATTACAGGAACAGATAAATCTGCTAGACAACAACAGAAGCGAAAATCTAAAACAGCAGAAACACAGGCACTATCGCAACAACCGCAACAACAACAAAAAGCAGCAGCAGTAGCGCCCCAACAATAATTAATATAACTGATGACGACGCGGGACCTTTTTTCGGTGTTAGTCTCGAAGGTGTTGACGTGATCTCGGCAGAAACGTGACCGGGGGCTTGGCGTGATCTCTACCGTCACGCTGCCGGACACAGGCCTGGAGGAGCGCGCTAGATACTGCCAGAGAGGAGTGGTGCCCAGGGCAACGCTTGCGGGGCTTAGACAAGTCTCTTTGGGGTAACTAACCCCCTGGAAGATGCCCTGTCCAAGTTGATGGGGCTTTGGACGCGCTAAACTACTTGTATGGATGTAAGATGGGACAGTGGCTGGTTTGTTGGAAGCCACCAGCAGTATATGTATAATAGCTCGCTAATGAACACAGGACAGAGGAATCATTGTGGTATGGTGAAAGTGCATGACACTCACAGACGCACTACTCGTGGGAGTGTAAGGGTGTGGTGAGTGGTGATTATAGTTGGCACGATCACCACTCTAGCGCGTGACTGCACATCAGACAAGGGAGTGACTGGTGAATGTCTTGAGTGACGTAAGTCTCGTGGAGTGACACGCACATTCTTTATTCATATTGATGTAAAGGGGCAGGGATGCACTGATAAGACTTTAATGCTTTTGTCAGCGCTGCGTAATAAGAAAATTGCCCACGAGCATCGAAAAGGAGAGGTAGAGAAATTGTTCCCTAATTTATTTTCATAGTTGAACGAGAACTCCACAATCAGTTGACATTTAGAATTGTTTGGATTTAAAAACAAGTTCTGATCATTACAACTTCAAGATTCGAATCTATCAATTGTTAGGTTAACATCATCATCGTCACCATGTATCGCCACCATTCATCATCCTCTCCCTAACACTATAAAGAACACCACAATCAAAGTGAACACAGCTGAAGCGGCGTCCGCAGAGGGCAGCCCTGCTAACCCTCTCCTCACGACCCCGTCTAGTAATCCTCGTTAGCTGCAAATGCCCGGTGGTCGCGGCCCTTATTGTGGCGAACACTTGGGCGGTGCGACGGTCTAGCGCGGGGGGACAATGTGACGAGACGACGGGCCGTGCTGGTGGGTCATCGCACGGTCCGTATGCCCGGTGGTCGCGACGGTCTAGTGCGGGGGGACAATGTGACGAGACGACGGGCCGTGCTGGTGGGTCATCACAAGGTCCGTATGCCCGGTGGTCGCAACAGTCAAGTGTGGGGGGGGGACCATGTGACGCGGACATGAGCCGTGCTGACAAATCATCGCACGGTCTGTGACGGCACCCGTGCTGACGGGGAGACGGGATGGGCTTTAGCACGGTCTGTGACGGCGATTGTGATGACGGAGACAGATCATCGCTTGGTCCAATGAAAGTTGGCGGGCCGTGCTGACAGATAGACGGGCAACAGCACGGTCCAATAACTACCGATGCTGAAGCACAACGATGTAAACGGCTGGACTCACGTGTTGATAGACAGGCAAGTAAACACATCCAAGACGGGCGAACATAGGGGAATATCTGACCTCCAAATATCCTCCCTACGCCGCTGTTTTCACGCCAGTGAATTTCGCAACTTTCCGACACTCGTCTGAAATCCGACCCCGGTCTCCGTAACATTGCTGACACTGCTCTCATGCTTCCTGGTGTTCTATAGCTCTGTAGAAGTACCAGAGGCGGAGGCATAGCAGGAACGGGCATACCTCCTCATCCTCCTCTTCCTCGAAAGTCGAGGCTTGTACTTCGAGTGGGAACTGAAGAGTGCTCCAAAGGGCCTTTGGAGTAGCAGCCGGCTCAGACCTTCCCCGTACACTGGCTACGACATGCCAAGACTCAGGATATTGGCGTCCAAACCAAGCGGTGCGTTTTCGCAGAGTATGAACAGGAGCCGAACAATAACAATGCCAGAAAAACACCAGAGAGCTACAAATGAATAAAATTGCAGATTCCGTAGAAATTTGATCAGACAATTGCTTGTAATTGAAGACTGTGTTGTATATACAGTATGTACTGGGAGAGTGTGGTTATTATTCTAATAAATCATCCAAAAATCGGCAGTATTTATTCGCGGTCCCTTCACTCACTGATGTTGAAGTGGCTGGTGAGTGGACCTTCCTCTATACATATGCATATTTATATGTATGCTCTAGGATGCTACACACACAGATGCCCGTCTCATAAAGTGTATTCAATATGTATACCTGTCCCAGCTCACGGGCGTTGTGTATAATTCGCACGTTAGTGGGTGATGCAGCATTTTTTCCGCTATGCAAAATAGCAACAGAGCGAGCATCTTATGATGGTGCTTCAGATGTGTCTGTTGCGGGGACGGGCGAGCGCTTATTGAAATACACGAAATGCGAAGTCTTCCAAGGCGTCATGAGTACCTCGGTTCGCAGATGACAGAAATACTGGAAGTGCAATTTGCTTTTGTTCAATTGCGTCAATCAATTTGCTAAGAAATAATAAAAACAGAAGCAGATATATCTCCAATTGATGAACATATTGCAAGAGCTTTACAACATAAGGAGAGGATCTAATTAATAAGTCTCATCAATAAGGCAGTGTGTCTAAGCCCAGAGTGTAGCGAGCATTTCATGCGAAACGGTATGATTCTATTGCAAGGTAAACACACGACACTTTTCATCAACTCATGGGAAGTAAATTCACTATCCCCTGACACCACGACTCTGATCTCAAATGAGGTGGCTTGGACTGTCGGTAGCCACCGTCGCTTTAAGATATCGGGGCACCGACAAAGGTCGGAATCACCCCTCCTCCCCCTGACATCATTACCACCGACAATGGAGTATTAATGTAGAGTAATAAGCTCAATTGGTGGGGATTACTGATGACAAACTAGGTAGTCCTCTTTGTCGCCGTCGGTGGCGCTACCGTCGAGAGAACGTCGCAAACGCCGGTTACCCTCGGCACAGTTTATTCCAGGGCTTGGAGAGGGCGGTCTGGTGCTGGAGACGGTAAATGCCAGCCCAGAGGTCGTCAGAGATAATTGAACGTGTGAAATTCTTCGGAAGAATGCGATTATTGGAAATGAGAACATAGTTGGGAAAAGTGACGATTTTGCAATAAAGGGTTATTTTCAATCCATTTCTTTCACACAGCAATCTATAACCGTACACACATGTGTTAAATCATTGTTCTAACGATGGTGATATCGACTGAACAAGCACAATTGTATAATAAATACATTGATTATTCGAGGTATCTATGATTCCCATACATAAACTTTTGAACGACAACACTTGATACATTTATTTTCTATCGCCTATTTTAGTCTCCGCTGGTTGAGCCTAGGAATGGGTGTTGCCTGAGAGAGAGAGATAGGTCAAGGTGTCATCAGACAAGCTAGCATTGTTTCCTCACCGTGACAACAACGGCTCAGCTTGCGGTGCACAAGTGTCACGGACAAGTGCGTCACGTCATGCGTCGTGA
>SDVV010043178.1:0-10274 GCA_016164225.1 Gammarus roeselii
ACAGGATGATACTCCTTCAGACGCACCTTAGCATAGCCCTCACTGCCCTCACGCTGCTGGTGTCATGCTACACACCAGGTACAGGCAGTACACACACTTCGACAGGCTGATACTCCTTCAGACACACCTTAGCATAGCCCTCACTACCCTCACGCTGCTGGTGTCATGCTGCACACCAGGTACAGGCAGTACACACACTTCTACAGGATGATACTCCTTCAGAGGCACCTAAGCATAGCCTTAACTGCCCTCCCGCTGGTGGTGTCATGCTACACACCAGGTACAGGCAGTACACACACATCGACAGGATGATACTCCTTCAGACACACCTTAGCATATTCTCACTGCCCTCACGCTGCTGGTGTCATGCTACACACCAGGTACAGGCAGTACACACACTTCGACAGGCTGATACTCCTTCAGACACACCTTAGCATAGCCCTCACTACCCTCACGCTGCTGGTGTCATGCTGCACACCAGGTACAGGCAGTACACACACTTCTAAAGGATGATACTCCTTCAGAGGCACCTAAGCATAGCCCTAACTGCCCTCCCGCTGGTAGTGTCATGCTACACACCAGGTACAGGCAGTACACACACTTCGACAGGATAATACTCCTTCTGGCACACATTAGTATGGCCCTAACTGCCATCACGCTGCTGGTGTCATGCTACACACCAGTTACAGATGGAACACGCCAGGCACAGACGGTACACACTAGGTACAAACGAAACAAACCGGTTCAGTTGTTACACACCAGGTACAGATGGTACACACTCCGTTCAAACTGCACAAACTATGTGCATACGGTACACACAAGTTACAAATGGTACACACCAGGTACAGACAGCACAGTCTATGAACACGTGTTGCACACCAGGTACAAACGGTAGACACCGGGTATAGACGGTACAAATCAATTAAAGATAGTACACGCACGGTACAGGCGGTACAGGCAAGGTACAGACTACTTTCACTCTGTACAGGTGTTACACGCTCAGTAAAGGTGAAACGATGTATTCACGTGCAGTAGGAGGTACATGTACAAGTAATAATAATAAAATCGTTTATTCAAGAGATGCCTTGTGGTATTGTGGCCTTTGACAAAGTATTCCTAAATTCTATAAAACACATTAAGTTCAGGGTACAATTTTAAATTCAGGGTACAATTTTTTACTGTTCAGTGTTAAATATGGGTACTGTTCCGGTACCACTTCAGGCTACAGACTAGTCCGTCAGGCTAGTTCATTTCTTACAACACTCACGTCAATGTCGTCGCAACACAAAACAGTGCTGTGCCTGGAGACATCAATATTATTGACATTGATTGTGAAACAGACGAGTCCCCTCCCACGGGCCAACGTCTGATTTATTTTTGTAGACGATAAGTTCATGACCAAAATGGTCGATACACCTACGAGAGGCAGCAATATCCCTGATCTTCTATTTATTGCAAGCGACTCTCATATGCCGAACGCTGAAGTAGGCTAACTACTCGGAACAAGCGATCACTACGATTGTGCGGTAGAGCTTGCGTTGAAAACATCAATAAACCTCGATAAAATCACTAACTTTGGATTAGCTAACTTTGTTGACTTAAAATAGTCAATGGCGTCAGCGAATATTACCTTCGGGCGTGACGTCAGCCAATCGTTAGACAAATTTCGGACTTTGCATAATAATATTGAACTTGAGCATATCCCACGCTAAAAACAAGCAGCATAATTAGTGGAGAAGAGAACTGCAGCACCTTCGGTGCGAAAATAGGCAAGGCACTCGACAAAACAGTAACACCAATTTGACGACGCTGCAAAAAATGTATTCATAACCAGCAGAAAAGCTCTGAAGTAGGTCCTGGAACGCAAAAAGAAAGATTATGAAAATTAAATTGCGGCGAACGCCAAAACTAATTCGGAAACAACTGTTTAGTTATATTTTGAGCAAAAAAAAATCAAGATCTCTTATATGTCCTCTTGAGAACGATCGTGGTGAGTTAGAAACAGATGACCCTTATAGAGAATCCGAATATTCATAATCCCCAGGATACCATAGCGGAGGCAAATTGAAGAGGTCAGCACAGTATTTTTTTTTGCTGAAGATGGTATTAAATATATGGATAAATTGAAAGTTTAAAAATCTCCAGGTCTAGACCAAGTTCATCACAGAATACCGAAAAAAGACTATGAACGGAATCGCCGAACAGCTATTAAACAGTTCAACCACTAACACTTGGTACTTGCCTCTCTCAACGAAAAATAGCCAATGTTACTCCAATATTTATGAAAGGGGACAAAAAGTGTCCCGGAAATTCCCAACCAATCATTATCTCCTCAGTTATTGGGAAAGAGGGAAGTTTGATAAAGTGTACACTGAACTTGAGTGTCAGCAGATCAAATTACCCCAAAACTCAATCGTTGATTGATCAGAAAAGGGGCAAATGAAATTCCGTGTACAAATGTAAAGTTATGCACATAGGTCCTCATAACCCCAAGCACGAACATTCAATGTCATGAAATTCAGTAAGTAATGTACCGGTGCTGCCAAAAAGTACAATAAAATACTAGGTACAATCTCGTACGAGAGCCAACACAGTATTCTAAGTTAAGCTGTGCCTTTATTAGACCGCATCTCCAGTATTCCGTTCGCATCTGGTCTCCGTATCTTAGAAAACAGGTTATTCAATTGGTGGAGGTTCAACGCAGAGCAACCAAACTTATTCCATCGCTGCGCAAGGAATCGTACGATGACAGACTACGTAAACACTACCTTTATTCACTAGAGAGGCAGCGAATCAGAGGTGACATGATCGAAGTGTGGAAGATTAAGAAGGGAAAAGAAAACGTCGACCAAGCGATCCCGTTCACTCTAGATACAAATGAAGTTGTCGAAGACGATTCCAACGGAGGTTGTAAACATCAATACAATCGAAACGTTCAAGCCACTGGTCGACAAATTCGGCATGAATCACCGTTAAATTGCTTACGGCCAAAGCACGCTCACCAGTATGTTCACTAAAAAAAGGTGTTCGAAATTAACGCACGTACGGTCAAAATAATGCCTATCATTGGCACTGGCAAAGTGAAAAAAGGAGCCCGGCTTTGGCACCTGCCTGTTGCAAAATGGTGTCTAGCACACCATACGGCATTGGCTTAACGAGGAATGAAACCGATCCAATCTCAGGCCAACATCGTGGGTCAATGGTCCTTTTCAGGTGCTGATTTGAGTGGTTTCGACTGTCCTCGTTAAAAAGTCCTGTTGTTGTCTTCTTCCACTTGCAAACACTTGTAAACACACCAGGTATAATGAGAGCACGGGGACAGTACCAAATTGGGCCAATTACCAGCTACACTGCACAGTGCATTGCCAGAACATAATGAGGCTCCATGTAGAGCAGGTGCATGCGTTACATGTGGGGGTACAAGATGCCAGAACACCATGTGGCTACACTTCGAGCAGATGCCTGCGTTACTTATCCAGGTACAGCATACCAGAACATCATGAGGCTCCATGTAGAGCAGATGAAGCTACACGTCGAGCAGATAGATATATGCGTTGCAGATCCAGGTACAATATGCGACTACACCACGAGGCTACAACTAGAGCAGATGTGTGCTTTCGTATCCAAGTACCACGTACAAGAATACCATGAGGCTATCCATAGAGCAGTTGTATGTTTTGCATATCCAGGTACATATCCGTACACTACAAGGTTACACGTAGAGCAAATGAGGATACACGTCGAGCACTTATGTTCGTTGCAGGCTGCCATAGAGCAGATGTATGCCCGTACACCATGAGGCTACACGTCGAGCAGATGTATACGTTACATATCCACGTACCACACGCCTAAAATTTGCATAAGCCACAAACCAGATAAATAACTTTAGGATACCTGTTCCGGTACAACTGAGTGCAAGACACCGAATAGATACACAGTGTTCATATCTCAAAACCTTATGAGACTACTCACAGCGGGTGTTTGGCTAAATTTCAGCTATGTATAGAGGCAATAAATCCCAGGTTCCACTTCTGTTTGAACTAAAACTATGTACTGAATGACGTTGCATGATGTGCATTGATTGTAAGGTAACGAAATAAAATATATAATGGTTTGAGATCCATTATAGAGCAAATGTTCAATAGTCTATTGTACATTTGAACATGGCATCAATTGACTGGAGTTAATCGATTGAACGCTCGTTGTTCTCTTCTCCACCGATTGACCCAGGACGACCGTTACAGTGCGATGCCTAAACATACACCGTTACAGTGGGACGCCTAAACATACACCGTTATAGTGAGAGGCCTAAGCATACACCGTTACAGTGGGACGCCTAGTCAAACATGGATACAGTGGGACGCCTAGTCATATACCGTTACAGTGGGACGCCTAAACATACACCGTTACAGTGGGACGCCTAAACATACACCGTTACAGTGGGACGCCTAGTCATACATGGTTACAGTGGGACGCCTATTCATACACCGTTACAGTGGGACGCCTAGTTATACACCGTTACAGTGGGACGCCTAAGCATACACCGTTACAGTGGGACTCCTAAACATACACCGTTACAGTAGGACTCCAGAACATACACCGTTGCAGTGGGACGCCTAAACATACACAGTTACAGTGGGACGCCTAAACACACACCCTTACAATGAGACGCCTAAACATACACCGTTACAGTGGGACGCCTAAACATACACCGTCACAGTGGGACGCTTAAACAAGCACCGTTACAGTAGGACTCCTGAACATATATCACGTGTTATTTCACCAGCAAGAGGATAATGTTCCGAAATATATGACTGATTCCTAACATAACATGATGATTGCATTTATAAGATTTTTTCTGACTATGATCCTTCAATTTTATATGATACTTGATATTATGGGCTGGTGAGTTTGTGAACAAACAGTGTGTGTAAATTAATATACTCGTTTAAAATCAAAATTACATTTATGTATGCTAGTGCTCATATTACTCTTAAGTCTTGGAAACTAGTCGTTGTGGGCTTTTTATCGATTTTTTCCTCTTTTTTTTCTCAAATCACCAAAGTTATATTAAGCAGAAACAGAGATTATCGTTCCCATTTTGCGATTGACATCACCTCGCAGTTTAGGTCCGGCTAAACTAATAGACAGGTACTTCATCTTCAAATTGATAACCGTAAACTGACCAAGCGATTGCTGAGACACATTTTGGCAATTTGGTCTCTTCTTGTTTGGTGTAGATGGCAGTGCATGGTGCCGTTCTGTCACTTGTAAATGCAACGGTTGTTTTAAAAAAACAATTACAAATTACAAAATCAAATCTTCTCCCAAAACGTCGTATTCTAAGACGGTCTGAGTGCCCTTACTCAGCTCAAAACTCTGCCCTCTGAACACCCTGCTCTACGTAAAGTGCAGCACAACTTTGTTACGATGTTTGAGACGAGCCGAGCGGTCGTATTCTGCTGGATCCCTGGTTACGTGGGAATGATGAGAAATGAGGTCGCAGAATCCCTTGCTTAACTGGCGTCTACTCATCTGGAACGATTAATCACCATTCACTACCGAGATTGGTTCCTCGTCATCAACTGCCATGTAACTTCCTAATGCAATGACCAATGGCAACAAAGTGGTCAAAAAATGCTTTCAGGTAATCCCCCGGATGGAGAATGAGAAACAAGTTATCCAACAGAAGAGTCCAAATGTTCATCAATCGCTTGTGCACGGGACACTCATGGATAACCCACAACCATCTAATGGACGTAGAAATGGGACCGAACGCACCACCATGCCCCTCCCCTGTTACCAGAAGGTGGCAATCAGCTTGAAACGCTTTTGAAGGACTGCAAACGTTTATTGAAGAACTGCAACCTACAAAGCTTACTTACTTACCTAACCTACCCGAAAGAGCTGACCGCATTTGGAAAACATACCGGACAATGCGGAACTGTGTATACACCAAATACCGCTGCAGGCGGGGTGGTCTCTCCAGTCATCAATGCACAGAGACGATAACCTGTTTATGTAGATGCGTTTAAGTCCTTTATGTTTCTGTACGCACCAGCGTGCGTATATGCCACAACTGAAGTGTTTAAGCAATTGAATTATGATAAAAGTCACTGTTTTCGAAAAACCAGAATCGATAATCTTCGTGGCCTAAGGGGAAGCTTGCGATGACTCGCGTGGTGGCTCCGGGTGAGATAAGCCCTAAATCATAATCTTAATCTAAATGCAATGTTGCCCCGAATTGTACGCCTCTTTCATTCTTCTGAACATCTGACTAATATTCCTCACAGTGCTGTTAAGCCTAACATTTATGCCAGGTGTTCTGGCGGCGTACTTGCAACTGTACCGGGGCACCAAGTATTCGCGCTTCCCCCGGTGGCTGGACCGATGGCTCAAATGCAGGAAACAGATGGGGCTCATCGCTCTGCAGCTGGCACTCACTCATGTAAGTCATTCATATCCGGGACAAATGTGTAAGCAATAATTAGTAGACTGTTATCAGTGAACAAGATGAAATGCGTATGCAACAGAAAAAACAGACGGGACATAAATAAGAGTGAGTGACGATTGGCGAATAATTTTCTGACTCTGTGGAAGGTCGGAACTCTCTTATCTCTTCAAGTGTTTGAGTCCGCTAGTGTGCGTTGAAGAGGGTCGGAACTCTCTTATCTCTTCAAGTGTTTGAGTCTGCTAGTGTGCGTTGAAGAGGATTGGAACTCTCTTATCTCTTCAAGTGTTTGAGTCCGCTAGTGTGCGTTGAAGAGGATCGGAACTCTCTTATCTCTTCAAGTGTTTGAGTCCGCTAGTGTGCGTTGAAGAGGATCGAAACTCTCTTATCTCTTCAAGTGTTTGAGTCCGCTAGTGTGCGTTGAAGAGGGTTGGAACTCTCTTATCTCTTCAAGAGTTTGAGTCCGCTAGTGTGCGTTGAAGAGGGTCGGAACTCTCTTATCTCTTCACGTGTTTGAGTCCGCTAGTGTGCGTTGAAGAGGGTCGGAACTCTCTAATCTCTTCAAGTGTTTGAGTCCGCTAGTGTGCGTTGAAGAGGGTCAGAACTCTCTTATCTCTTCAAGTGTTTGAGTCCGCTAGTGTGCGTTGAAGAGGGTCGGAACTCTCTTATCTCTTTAAGTGTTTGAGTCCGCTAGTGTGCGTTGAAGAGGGTCGGAACTCTCTTATCTCTTCAAGAGTTTGAGTCCGCTAGTGGGCGTTGAAGAGGGTCGGAACTCTCTCATCTCTTCAAGAGTTTGAGTCCGCTAGTGTGCGTTGAAGAGGGTCGGAACTCTCTTTTCTCTTCAACTGTTTGAGTCCGCTAGTGTGCGTTGAAGAGGGTCGAAACTCTCTTATCTCTTCAAGTGTTTGAGTCCGCTAGTGTGCGTTGAAGAGGGTCGGAACTCTCTTTTCTCTTCAAGAGTTTGAGTCCGCTTGCATGCGTTGAAGAGGGTCGGAATTACTTACCTCTTCAAAAGTTTGAGTCCGTTTGTATGCGTTGAATAGGGTCGGAACTCTCATATCTATTCAAGAGTTTGAAACCGCTTGTATGCGTTGAAGAGGGTCGGAACTCTCTTACCTCTTCAAGAGTTTGAGTCTGCTTGTATGCATTGAATAGGGTCAGAACTCTCTCATCTCTTCAAGAGTCTAGTCCGCTTGTATGAGTTGAAGAGGATCAGAACTCTCTTATCTCTTCAAGAGTTTGAGTCCGCTTGTATGCGTTGAAAACTATCTCACCTGGCACTCCATCTGACATCTGCGGGTCTAATTAAATCCAGGATTCGGCAGCGCTTAATTTTAAACACAACTTCGTTTGCATGCATCAGTTTGAATGAATAGGCACGTCAAAACTGTTACAAAGATTATGCATTGGATTATAATTGCTGAAAAACTTGCTAAAAAGTTATTTACTAGTTTCAAAGTTTGTCAAACGACAACCGCGTATTTTTGTAGAGAAATTTATTCACTTTCACATTTCTCGATTGAAATGCATCGGGCTCTGATGTTTAATTTTAACCTAGAAAAAGAGCCATCTTTTACAATTTAAATTTACTAGTTTCAAAGTTTGTCTAACGACAACCGCGTATTTTTGTAGAGAGATTTATTCACTTTTACATTCCTCGATTGAAATGCATCGGGCTCTGATGTTTAATTTTAACCTAGAAAAAGAGCCATCTTTAACAATTTAAATAAGTTCGATTTTTTTAGCGTCGGAGACTCCAACCTTTCCGATTTACAAAAATTCCTCGATTTTTTAAGTAAAATGTGATTTACCTGGATACCTTGTGTTGTTTACTATTTCTTCGGCATTACATCTGGAAGATGATTGGCACGCTCTCGAGCTCAGTCGACCGTTGACTGACATAGAATGGATAATTATTTAGACGGGGTTGGCGAAGACCTTCAGCGATAATAAGTAAACCCATTTTAATATTAAAAATGCTACGCTTCACAGACCGAACAGCAACAAAATTGAAACAAAATCAAACCACAATGCACTGAAATAGGGCAATTTCAAAGTTAAGAATCCGAGGGGCAGGTTTTTCCTCTAAATCGGACGCGCTTGACGTCACCACAAATGTCCACTAAATGTGTAATCAAAGAGATTTAGATGGAATTGACAACCCATTAGTAATGCATCTTGTTATGAGATCCTAATGTATTCATGTATGTCAAGTCGTGTATGTGAACACGAACAGTGTTCAAAGACCTAATGATACTGGATCCAAAACGCTAAAAATATCACGTTCCTATGAAAGTTATACGATAATATTATCTGAACTTTGAATTTCTCATAGGAGCAGTTCCGTCAAATGTGTCAGGCAGCCTTAAACATCCGAAACATACAAGTTTTTTTTTTCTTGACGACCTCTTTTTCTAGCACCTTTAGGAGGTAGCATACAACAATTTTGTGACATTTGATCGCCCTCGTATCAAGACCAACAACTCAACCTAAGTAATAGACGCTCGTGGTTATTCGTCTCACACTTAATACAATAATGGCAGAAAATCATTTATGAGTGAAGTTGTGAGTCTTTAGAATCGTCATGAACGGAAATCTCTCTGACCCGATCATTTCTGCTCGCCACAGGCCATCTCGGCACTAACCCGACCTGAGGGGCAAGAGGAATGGAGGATGAGTGCCGTGTATCTTTGTGGTGAGTGGCTGCTCAAAACACTCCCCGCTGTAAATGATATCTTTGTGGTGAGTGGCTGCTTAAACACTTGTTGCTCTTAATGATAGCTTTGTGGTTAGTGATGGCTCATAACACTCGCTGCTCTAAATGATATATTTGTGGTGAGTGGCGGCTCAAAACACTCGCTGCTCTCAATGATATATTTGTGGTGAGTGGCGGCTCAAAACACTCCCCGCTGTAAATGATATCTTTGTGGTGAGTGGCGGCTTAAACACTTGTTGCTTTTAATGATAGCTTTGTGGTTAGTGATGGCTCATAACACTCGCTGCTCTAAATGATATATTTGTGGTGAGTGGCGGCTCAAAACACTCGCTGCTCTCAATGATATATTTGTGGTGAGTGGCGGCTCAAAACACTCCCCGCTGTAAATGATATCTTTGTGGTGAGTGGCGGCTTAAACACTTGTTGCTCTTAATGATAGCTTTGTGGTTAGTGATGGCTCATAACACTCGCTGCTCTAAATGATATATTTGTGGTGAGTGGCGGCTCAAAACACTCGCTGCTCTCAATGATATATTTGTGGTGAGGGCGGCTTAAACCTCTTGCTGCTGTAAATGAGCAACAAGTTACATGAAAAAAGTGTCTCTTATTGTAGCTTGCAAACAAATGTAGATTTATTTGACATGACTGTTTTGCATAACGTTTCTGATATCTTGAAAATGCGTTCATTGTTTGTATTGTTTCTAACATGTTACAATTAAGATTTCCCTATTTATCATAACATGAGCAGAAAAATATATATAATACTTTTCGGCTTATTGAGAAAAGCAACGTAATTTTAGATACTCAAAAATTAAAATCGTTCAAGTACATTTGTATGCGAGCAGGAGAGCCAGGCGGTCGTTGGTTTGTGGTGCTCGCTTTGACCCTAGCACACACATTTAATAGGTTAGCCGTTACAGTGCAAACTGCAGTGCCAACTTACGTCAAACAGTCAGCCCCTTACGCTTACAGCAGAGAAAACATAAACAGCACACTGGAATATAAAACACAATATTTTGGAAGCAAAGAAAACAAATGCAATCTTGCTAATTTTTTTTCTTGTAACGGGAATCAGTTCAATGAAGGATCAACGGGAGTTTTCATATA
>SDVV010043179.1:0-10274 GCA_016164225.1 Gammarus roeselii
TTTATATTGTCAACAAACATGACTTAATAATTTCCAACCACCATTTGCTCAAGCTCAATAATGATTACATACATATGTGTTTACATTAAACGCGAAAACGTTATCCAATTTTCTGTCGCCACCGAATTAGAGGGCACGACCACACTTTGCCTCTCTGTTGTTCACGGAATAAGAGGCAACGACCACACGTTGCCTCTCTTTTGTTCTCTGAATAAGAGAGGCACGACCACACTTTGCCTCTCTTTTGTTCACGGAATAAGAGAGGCACGACCACGCATTGCCACTCTTTTGTTCGCGGAATGTTCGCTCACTGAGTTACATCGTCAACTTTTCCGGTGCAGAAACTGTTTACAAAGCTTTGAGTAATTCCACCCTGTTTCATTTACCCGAATTCCCTGTTATTTCGTACATATAGGATAATAGGAAACTATTCAATTATCAGCTCATTTTGATGACTCATCGAAGTGTTTTTATCGTACGCATATGTAAACTGTTATTTCAACTGTGTTGTTCATTTAAAAGTTTTGAGTATGTATGTATGTACATACGGCCGTTTCTCCCTAATTAGGGTCATAACTAGTTAAGGCTGATACAGAGGAGAGAGGCGTTCAACTGGGGTAGAAGCAACATTATCTTGGGGTAGGAGAACATTATCCTGTCAACTGGGGTAGAGCAACATTATCCTGGGGTAGGAAAACATTATCCTGCCAACTGGGGTAGAAGCAACATTATCCTGGGGTAGGAGAACATTATCCTGCCAACTGGAGTAAAAGCAACATTATCCTGGGGTAGGAGAACATTATCCTGCCAACTGGGGTATGAACAACAGCCCACTCGCCGTCCAAGCTATCGTACCGCCCTAATTCACGGGTGATCGATCGTTCACAACAAGCCGGGAACGATGATAGCTCCTTCAGAACTTCGATCTCTGAATGTTGAAAAACATCTTCGCCTTATTGAGTGTTCTAAGGATACCAAGCCATATTGATATATTCATACATTTTTTTCTGTTATTTTTTGTTCCATTTCCGAATATCTCGTGCATTTCTTTACTAATTCACATCTCGGGCATTGATGAAAACTTGGAGACGTCTTTCTTTCGCTTCTTCATAGCCATTTCATCGAAAATCTTATTTCAATGTTATAATATATAAAATTTTGGTTAAATTACCTGCTAGTCGGTGTTGAGATATGATTTGTATGGTGAAACTTACTAAATTCTTGTAAATACATTACAACTAATGGACGTAACTTTATATTGATTCAAAACCAAACAGGTCCTCGGCTGCATCGCTCCCTCCCAGTCTGTATTTATCGATTTATTTTGATTGGGTAATTGGATGAGCTGTAAAATGGGCTAACTGCATATTGAATGACCATTGTAGGTAACCTACTCTGTAACTTGAGCGATGACCCTGTAACAATTCGATTATCAAAGCTGACTGTTTGTCGTCGGACGTCAGGCCAGTTATGCCCAATCACGATTGTTATAGTAATACTAACTTGGATCCGACGGAATATGCTCACAACTCTTGATGTGGTGTTCACCGTTCTTCAGTTATTGTCCATCAAACTATTCAGAAGAACGATTTCCATAAAAACTGGAACCGCGTGAACAAAATTACTCAACGATAAGCATAGCTTCTTTGAAACACCTTCACCAATACATCACCAATACTCTGTACACACTAAGCTCGTCGCCCAAAATCCATAAGCCTAGTGCCAAGCATACACGAACTGACAGCAGCAACAATTGCCGTAGCAGCGCCCTCATCATGCAATCATGACACGTACATACATCAGGAGAACAAGAGGGCTACTGTCAGGAACACCAACCTGCAGACACTGGCGTAAAATGTGCAGCTGACGAGAGCATATATTTAGAGGGGAGGGGAGAGAGAGCGGCGCTTAGTGTAAAGGGGAGAACCCTCACTGAGAGTTTCTCAATTGTCCCTAAAGTTAACAACTCCTTGCTCAGTTGTACTGGTCCAAACAGTTTGGCTCCACCCTCTTTTGGGATACTCCTGAGTACGCGCCAGGGGGTGTCAAGATGTGGCGCGCTACCGTCATTTAGTGGTGAATCCATTTAATGACGATGGCTGAATATATGTTGAATTGTTATTTGCCTGATATCGCAAATGTCGACATCTCAACACTTGAATCAAGATAGGGAGAGAACAACTAAATGGACGCAATCGAGTTCGTTTGTGGTGCGATTTTGCGAAAGAGAGAGGTATTTAATAGTTACATGTTTGTTGAAAAAAAAATAAAGGTAGAGAGAAATAAAATTCTTTATTCATATATGAGTAGTATGTTATTCTGTTTACCTTAAAACAATACATAAATGTGCATAACTATGAAGTAGGTATAATGAACAAAATGAACATCAAATTCAAACAATCCAAATCAAGTTTATCACAACGTGTTATTGAGCAAAAAAAGGGACCGTTTGTAAACGGCAGCGAGTATATAGATGACAGAAAACATCTGTATTTGTACATACACAATCAAGTTTTGTTTTTAAATTCTAACTTTGTACTTAAATATATACAAGATCAAAAATACGTACAATTATAAGCCAAGACTATCAAATCATTTTTAGTACTCTTGAAATAACGCAGAAGGCTATATGATTCTAAGGTATGCATATGACCTTGCATTCTACCTGCTCTATCCTTAAAATTTGCTCGTTTTGCGTAATGCTTAGTGGCTGACAAGCAGCTTTGAAGCCGTGATACACCTGGCTGTCGCTGCAGGTGGCTTTGAAGACGCGACACACTTGGCGGTCGCTGCAGGCGGCTTCAGCACGGGCGTGCACGCGCTCGTGTGGATTCAATCAGATTACTTCTTACACAAAGGTAAAACTCCTCATGTGGATTCAAACTACTAATATTTTGATTGGTTAAATGAGAGAGCAGGCATGCATGCCCTTGGCGATTCCTGAGTAGAGAGTTACAGGTGCATTGTGTCTTTCAATCGAATATGAACTTGTTATCTACAATTATGAGCCACCAAACAAATCACTGACGTGTAGAGGAAGGGATTAGATCTTTGTGAATAAAAATAAGGCACAGAAACGAATAAGTAATTGTTGTTAGTCTATTAGCTTCTAATACAACATTAAAAAATACAATTACAAATTTATGTTAATCATCAATCGGTAACGAATTTTATTTCATTACTGCTCATATCTCCAGCGGTGTTGTCATTATTTTTCGTTGGTGAATATGTGAATGAAGAATTATTTTAGGTTCAATCTCTCTTATTTCCAGGACAATTGTTGCTGTTGCATACTCCACATCCCCTTACGGGGAAGAAGCCACGTACCGCGCACAGCCCGGATGTCCAACGACATGTGCATGTTGGGAATGTTACAACCCCGGCACTAGAAACATAGATTGGAAGAGACGTTCTCTAGGGTAATGACAATCCATCCGTTCATTAATGGAGTTTGTTCAAACTCTAATGTGCCAAGAAATTTTGGTTACGCGTTAGTAGCAGTGTATTGTGGCATTGTTGTGGTAGTGGTTACGCAGGATTTTTTTGGTTATGAAGAAAATATGATGAAAAGCTTCTATGCTATTTGGAATGGTAACAAGTTAAAATTGTAATTCACCACTGAGCAGTAAATTCTAAGATATTTTCCCGATTTATGTGATGCTTTTTTGTTTATGTAACAAAGTTTGTCATTTATGAACGAGATATATAACTGATCCCGCTATGCAAACAAGGCTGAAGCTCCAAGTTGTATATCTTCCATACTCTAACGAGTCTGAGATCAAACCCACACTTACACGCTCATGGAATATAATGGCCTGTACACACGATGGTCAAAGGCTCGCAGGGTTTGAGTACTTCGAGTGAACGTCTTTCGTCTTGCGGGCTCACACTCTATGCACACGAGGAGTGCGTGTACACTGGAGCTTCTCGTGAGTCAAGTCTTATTGCGGAACATCTAAACTAATAGACTGTATATGAGCTATTAATTGATAATAATGATTGGGACCAATTGTTAATATGTATTTCTACATTATCTGAGCCTTATTTCAGATTTGATATATTTTTTTATTTATTTTAGGGTTGGTCAAAAGTCTCTCCAGACCAATCTTGAAAAGCCGTAACCGTGTCGTTGCGTTGAACGAGGAAAGAGTGAATATGATCGAGACTCATGCATATTTAGCCCGGAGACTCCTGGATTCGACTGATGTGGGCATTGACTTTTTAAGACGTTTCACCTTCATTAGACTTTTTACTCATGATGATCGGGCTCCTATTCGGCAGTTCTCCAAAATATTTATGCAGTTGTTTGGGTTCATATGTCATTCATGTATGTCAATATATGTTTAAAGCATGAATATATATGTTTGCATTATGTTCATGTATACGAACAGTAGCTACAAGTAAGAGAATTTGAGATACCTCAATAAACTTCTGACGATGAGTTGGCCAATCAGATAATTAGTAACACGTGAAATTCATTCACAAGCAAAATAAATCGCTGAACATGTAACTGCATGGAAGCGATTTAGAATAAATTAAATCACCATCACCTTTTAGTGGACACGGCCGAATAAGCTTTGTCGATCAGTTAATGGATCGACCAATAAATTTCTGTCGGCTTGAAAATATAGGCGTTCCAGAAAACGTTCACCTATCGTGTGATGATTTCCCTTGTAAAATCCCAGCATTTCATATGCATGAGAGTATTTTTTTTTTAACATGGTGAACCCGTCGTTTTGAATGGCAAACAGCACGAGAATAAAACGAAGTAACATATGTTTCATGCTCAATATTTAAATATCTTCCTAATCAAATAACAGACAAATCAAGTGTTACAAAATAATGAATACGTAAAACTAAGAAGTGAAATCGAATTATTGAAGAAGGATTTAGTTGCTCTACCGCTTAAACATTGAATAGGACACTTTGCTGTTTAAAGATCCAACATATGCGGATCTTTAACTAACTTTTAAAAATCCATCACTATATTTACGATATTATTAATTTCAGACACTACAGTCAATTTCATTTCACGCGCACGTAACGCGTTTCGCTGAAAATACATCCATCATACTTCACACATGCGACTAAAAAATATCCCTTGACTTCATTTCAATTGTGGCATTGTACAATCTTCGCCTTTGTTTGTACGACCTGTTGCGCCATCTGTTGTCGATCTCGAGTAACGAATTTCTCCTCGCGTCTTTGTGATCGTGCATGTGTTCTTATTTCATATACCCGAATTCACTGCCAAAACTCTGAAAATGGCTCCTGAAAAGGTATGAATTCACTTAATCATAAATAAAAGTAGGGAAATGAGTGGATTATTGAAACTGTCACCTCATTTTTAGGGCTTATATTGCTAGCTAACCTAACCTACGCACGTTGGCTTGCTTCATCAGTTTCGATTTGTCGTCCAGTTCGAACCTGTAATAAATTGACATAAAATAATCCGAATATAATGCGACTGTGTTAATCCATTTTTTTGTATTAATTGAAGAAATGAATATTTTCTCATTTTGATAGATGAAACTTGAACGCGTTACATTTTTATTTTTTTTAAATAGAAACGATCTAACCATTGGCCAGGTTTCAGATGAAGTCCTGACTGAGGTCAACCAGTTTTGGCTTGAAATTATGGAGCCTGCTCAGTCACTGTGGTGGTGCAGTTGCATGCCATGGAGTAGTTAAGACAAGAGGCATATGCAGTATATATGGCGTCCATGAGTCTACAGAACAAACTTGTGCCATAGAATAACCTGTGTGTTTGCCCTGCAGATTACAAATATGTGCCCTAGAATAAAAAGTATGTTTCCTTCTGAGTTTGAAATATGCAACAATATGTTTGCAATGTATAAAGCAAATTTATCCTGCTGCACTCAACATAATGTAACGCATCATAGCAAATTCACTGCCTCATGTTATACAATGTCATCAGGCTGGGCACCTAAGTTTGTGTTTCAATGCTGTACCATACAGGATTTTGCATACTCAATTTAATGCTGTTGCTGTTGGCTTGAATTTATTAATACTCATTTTTCAAATGGATATGGCAGCTGCAGCACTTGCAAGTGCAAGTCATTAATAGTATATATTTAATCCACACATCTCCTCTTGGCCACCAGAACATTGTAAATAACCATTTTTGATTATGGCACTTGATAGGGCTGGTCTGTGTTAGTAAGTATCAGCTGCTTGTATGAATGTGATGCACACACAGTATCTGTGCAAATTGGAGTATGGTACAAAATCAATATGTATACTGTGCGGCCTACCCTGGTGCAGTTCAAAATGATGGGGTAGTGGCTTTGGGCCGCTATGTTGTGTTTAGCTAGATATATTTGATGGCTACATTGCGAGCATTTTGTTGGAACCTTTCTACCCAACCTAACCTAACTTAGGAGCACATATTTCTTACCTGCGGTGCAAAATATTTTTTGTTACAGTAACATGCGGGATAAACATGTTTTATTCTATGGTATGTAGTTCTAACCCTCATAGCAAACGTATGAGTTATTATTTATATATTGACTAACTCCATGGTATCCAACTACCCCACTATATCCACCATGGTATCCCACTATATCCACCATGGTATCCCACCATATCCACAATGGTATCCAAAATGATTTAGTATCTTACAGGCATATTGTCAAAGCGTAGGGGTTTTCCAGCTTGCTGAAGATAATGATTTTTTATGATGTCATGTTTGCTAACAATAGCATAGCTTGCATGCCATTTCATTCATGTGAGGCTAATTTGTACTCAATTGAAATTAAAAATACCTTGTTCTCTTGTTCAATGGTATTTTCTTGAATATGCAGTGGTTTTTGTTCATCCAATCATACATTAGTCATAATTATTTCAGGGTGGGGAGGAATTACTTTAGGTGAAGGTTGTTTGCAATTATTGGAAAAAAAGTTCATTATCTCTGATGCAATTTAAAAAATTGCCTGTATGACTCACAATAAAGACTGCAGCATAGAACAAGCACAGGAATGATGTGTCTGAAATTAAAAAAACTTTATATGTGGAACCGATATATAGCCTACAAATTTAACATGCTCTTGCTATTGACACCCTCAACCTTTTCATTTCCATATATCTCTACTTGGTTTTGCTATCAATTATTGTCAAGTTTCTACTACACGGAGATTATAGCCGTGTAAATCAAACATCAGAATGCACTCTTTTTTTTTTCCAGTGCAATCAGCTTTAATAAATGAACTTCAGTCCCAAGGATCAATAGTGTGCAATCAAATTATAATTTTTAATTGTAAACCTATGACTGTGAATCAGAGATGATCTTTCAGATTGGTTCACCATCTACTGGATTTTTTATTTATGCTATCTCACCTTTGTATCTCACCTTTGCAGCCCCCACAGCTCCAACAGCCATGCCAACAGGGCATGCAGTCATGGGAGGCAGTACACCTCAGCGCGTCAGCAATCAAAATGAACAGCACGGTACAAGCACTGCAGCAGGACGCTGGTCGAAATGCGCTCAATAGGTCCAAAGAAAACAAAACAATGAAGACAGTCAACAACTGCACACAACCGTCGACAACAAAAACAGGGCAACAACATCACATCAAATTTAGTCTAGCAAAACTCATACAACACTGCCCCCAATTCCTCCGTCAGGGCCCTCTTGAAGCTGCAAAGTGAATCACACTGCACCACATCAGCGGGCAGCTGGTTTCAAATCTGCACACAGCGAGAATAAAAGAATCTCCGTTTATAGTCCGTCTGACAGCGAGGAGCCACCAGCTTGAAAGAATGCCCAAGTGTGCCAGCATCCGGAGCTCTCTCAAACAGAGAAGACAAACCTGAATCAACAGAACAATGAAAAATCTTCCAACACTTCACAAGATCAGAATGCAACAACCTCCCACTCACAGAAAACAACTACACTGCTTTGAGCTGCTCACCATAGCCCACTCCACCCAGTCCATCAATCTCCTTGGTCCACCTCCTCTGCGCAGTCTCCAACAGTCTCAGATCCCCCAAATATCCCACATTCCACTCACATGAGCAGTAGTCCAAGATGGGTCTAATATGAGTAATAAATAAAGAGACCATGAAAACAGAACTCCTATTGACAGTAGAGCGGAGCAAACTGGTCGCCTGAGTGGAAGCCTTTCTTACAACACTCCTCACGTGGAGATGGAACTGCAGCCTTGAGTCAACAAGCACTCCCAAGTCCCTGAAGGAATCGACAAGCTCAAGTACCACACCATTCAAATAATCAGCAGGTCTATCATCAATCTGCTCCAATTCAAGACAGCCCCTGTAAAAACGCATAAAGACACACTTGTCATTGTTCAATGAGAGATTCCATGACAACGACACAGACTGCAACAAATTCAGATCCCTCTGTAAGGAAGACACATCCAGGCAAACTGCTTGTACCTTGCGGGGGAAACTCAAATAAAGTTTGAAGTCGTCAGCAAAGGCCTTTCCACTCACAAGCCACACCTGCTGCAACACGATTGACATATAGCAGGAACAAGAGTGGACCCAGCACAGAACCCTGGGGCACACCACTTGTCACCTCTGGGAAGTCACTGACAACTCCCCCCACAGAAACACACATTTGCCTTCCCATCAGAAAATTATGAATCCAATCTAACAGTCCATCCGGAATACCCACACATCTTAGTTTGTCCAACAAAACCGAGTGACTGACCACATCAAACGCTTTAGAGAAATCAAGAAAGACCACATCAACAACCATTCCTTCATCTACCCAATCAGCAATCTCACCATAAGTAAGCAAAAGTTGGTCTTCAGTGCTCCTTCCAACCCTGAAACCAAATTGGCCCTCAGACAAAATGCCAGAATCTTCCAGAAAAGACACCAACTGGGACACAATAACCCGCTCCAGCACCTTACAGCAAACAGAAGTGAGACTCACAGGTCGGTAATTAAGAGGGTTACTTCTTGAACCAGACTTGAATATAGGAACAACATGAGATTCCTTCCAGGCCTCCGGTAAAACTCCCAGGTCCAATGATTTTGCAAAAATCAGAGACAAGGGCAACGGCAGCTGCCAAGAACATGACTTCAAAACACAAGGGTGAATGCCATCAGGTCCAGGGGCAGAAGATGAGTCCAAACCAGCCAGAACCTGGGAAACTAACAGCCTAGTCACACAAATCCCCCTGAATTTTCCAGGAAAAAACTGATGTGGGGAAGGGCTGGCAGGATCAGCATCCACAATAACAGACAAAAAAAAAGTCTACAAACAGCTGACTCTCGTCTCTCTGACCAGTAACAACCTCACCAGATGGAAGCTTCAGAGGACCAACAGAAGGACAGCCCTTCTTTCTTCCTCTGATATACGAGTGAAACATCTTGGGAGTAACAGAGAAGTTGTCTGCTAATTTCTGCTCATACAGACACTGGCTGTGGCGTGAAAAATCTTTGTGTTCAAAATTAGGCTCACAAAATCTCTGCAAGGACGCCAACACCTCCTCATGCCGCCTACCAAGCTCCCCCCTCAAAAGCTTATACTGTGCCCAAGCCCTAGATCTACTGGTCATCAGTTCCCTAGGAGGGCCCCGCAACCAGCTTGGTCGAGAAGCAGAGTCTCGAGTGGGAACAAACTTGTCCACAAGAGAATGGACAATTGTCTGAAACAAACTATAATTCTCCTCCACAGTGCCATACAAAAACTCGTAATGCCAGTCAACACCCTCTAAAACTTCTCTCATGCTCCTGTAATCACCACAAGACCACATATCTGATTTCAAACCTGGATCCCCTGCAACATCATTCATCTGAAAGATATACCCCACCAAGACGGGGGCATGGTGGCACCCGGGAAGAGGAGGCAAAACTGCCACAGAAGACACCCGATCCTCCTCCGTAGTCAACACCAGATCAAGAATGCTACCAGAGTCAACAAAAGTACCTTCCCTCACCCACTGAGTGAGTCCAAGCAGGACAAAACAATCAAGAAACTGGGAATCAACGGGAGGGATATAATTATTAAAAACGTCTGCAGACCAATCCGATGAAGGCGAGTTAAAATCCCCAAGAACAACAACCTCTCTGCCAACACAAAACTCCATCAAGAATTCAATCAGTTTAGCATTCTCCTCAGCTGAGTAGGAGGGAGGGCGGTATGCCACCACAACCAAAAGATCATAGTCAAGAAGGGAAATGGCAGCAACATTGGGTAAAGTCACCTCAATTGGCACAAACTTCAAATTGTTAGCAACATACAAACAGACTCCATGCTTCTTTACATCTCCCACCGCATCCCCCCT
>SDVV010043180.1:0-10274 GCA_016164225.1 Gammarus roeselii
TTGTTTCTTTTTTGATGATCACTCATGGGATAAATATCAGTTATTTGATAAATTCTGAACTGTTCAGATCAACGAGTTGATCAACTTTGAGTTTCATTTGAATTAATCATCGAATCTCGAATGTTTTTTTCAGTAATCGGCATCGCATTTGCAAACATTTATTTTCAAATCAGCGATGAATTTTATTGTCTAAGCAAGAATGTTGCACTCATCTAAGGAAACAATTATGTACAGTAGAAATATTTAGAATAGGACAGGCTTTCCCAAGCATAACATGCTGGAACAGCGAAAGTTCATTAAAACGTGATCAAAAAAGCCGTTACATGTGGTGTTTGCTCATTTTGAAAAAAGGTTTGTATATATGTTAAGAATAACATTTTTTTTTCAGTGGCAGCACCTTAAAACAAGGATGGATGCAACTACCTGCCAGCAGTAGTCCATTCAGCGGCCACACCATACAACAATGATGGATTCAACGACCAGTCAGCGGCCACACCTCACAACTATGAGGGATTCAACGACCTGTCAACATTAGTCCAGTCAGCGGCCACACCTCACAACTATGATGGATTCAACGACCTGTCAGCAGTAGTCCAGTCAGCAGTAACACCTTACAACAATGATGGATGCAACGACCTGTCATCAGTAATCCTGTCAACAGCAACACCTTATACAAAGATTTACGCAACGACCTGTCATCAGTTAACCTGTCAGCTGCAACACCTTACAACAATGATGGATGCAACTACCTGTCAGCAGTAGTCCAGTCAGCAGCAACACCTCACAACAATGATGGATGCAACTACCTGTCAGCAGTAATCCTGTCAACAGTAACACCTTACAACAATAATGGATGCAACAACCTATCATCAGAAATCCTGTCAGCAGCAACACCTTAGAGCAATGATAGATGCAACAACCTGTCATCAGTAATCCTGTCAGCAGCAACACCTCACAACAATGATGGATGCAACTACCTGTCAGCAGTAATCCTGTCAGCAGCAACACCTTAGAACAATGATAGATGCAACTACCTGTCATCAGTAATCCTGTCAGCAGCAACACCTCACAACAATGATGGATGCAACGACCAGTCATCAGTAATCCTGTCAGCAGCATCACCTAACAACAATGATGGATGCATCTACCTGTCAGCAGTAATCCAGTCAGCAGTAACACCTTACAACAATGGTGATTGCAACTACCTGTCAGCAGTGGTCCAGTCAGCAGTAACACCATACAACAATGATGGATGCAACGACCTGTCTTCAGAAATCCTGTCAGCAGCAACTCCTTACAACAATGATGGATGCAACTACCTGTCATCAGTAATCCTGTCATCAGCAACACCTTACAACATTGATGGATGCAACTACCTGTCATCAGTAATCCTGTCAGCAGCGACACCTTACAACTCTAATGGATGCAACTACCTGTCAGCACTAGTCCAGTCAGCAGTAACACTTTACAACAATGATGGATGCAACTACCTGTCATCAGTAATCCTGTCAGCAGCAACACCTTACAACAATGATGGATGCAACTACAGTACCTGTCATCAGTAATCCTGTCAGCAGCAACACCTTACAACAATGATGGATGCAACGACCTGTCAGCAGTAGTCCAGTCAGCAGTAACACCTTACAACAATGATGGATGCAACTACCTGTCATCAGTAATCCTGTCATCAGCAACACCTTACAACAATGATGGATGCAACTACCTGTCATCAGTAATCCTGTCAGCAGCGACACCTTACAACTCTAATGGATGCAACTACCTGTCAGCACTAGTCCAGTCAGCAGTAACACTTTACAACAATGATGGATGCAACTACCTGTCATCAGTAATCCTGTCAGCAGCAACACCTTACAACAATGATGGATGCAACTACCTGTCATCAGTAATCCTGTCAGCAGCAACACCTTACAACAATGATGGATGCAACGACCTGTCAGCAGTAGTCTAGTCAGCAGTAACACCTAACAACAATGATGGATGCAACTACCTGTCAGCAGCTGTCCAGTCAACAGCAACACCTTACAACAATGATGGATGCAACGACCTGTCAGCAGTAGTCCAGTCAGCAGTAACACCTTACAACAATGATGGATGCAACTACCTGTCAGCAGCTGTCCAGTCAACAGCAACACCTTACAACAATGATGGATTCAACGACCTGTCATCAGTAATCCTGTCAGCAGCAACACCTCACAACAATGATGGATGCAACTACCTGTCAGCAGTAGTCCAGTCAGCGGCCACAGATAGGGAGCTCAGAAGACTGCCCTGGGACGTGTTGTATTGCCCTGAGACCTGTTCCATTGCCCTGATACCTAACTATTGCACTGCTATGATACCTGCTGCACTACCTGGGAATTGAAGGATATTAATTTCGAACACACGACTAAATATTGCCAGCTATTCGGTCATTCATAAATGCGTATAAACTGTATTATCGTTAGATTCATAAATATTTGCATTCGTGTGTGTGTTAGGGCTGACCAGGCAGGGTGTGGTAAGGAACAAATGCGCACGGTTGGAGCTGGGTGGGGATCAATAATGACCCCGGTCCCTTCATTTACTGAATGCGTTCAAATGACATCGGAATATCGTGGTTATAATAATTGGAGGTAAAATCTGAAGGAGGTAGGATGCAGTTGACACGAATCCCCACAAGGGGGCAGTCGACCTTACCGTAGTTTCCGGTGGCCACCTTATGGTAATTCGAGGAGTGATGTGTTCGATGATCGAGTCTAAATGACCGTCCCGTGGATACAATTGTAATTATACCTTTGTAATCATCCTCAAAATTAATATGACTGCATATTTCTGGACCTAACCACTGATCAGAATGCTGGAAGCGTATTGTATTGCTTTCAGTAATAATGCCAAGGCTATGATGAATATTCACCGTCTTAAACACGAGAGCGAGTCGAGTACAAATGAATAAGGCCTTAATACGATGTTCAATGCTGCTCTGCCTATAATGAGAGCAGCTGATGCAAGACACGCTGCCGACTCTGGTGAGCCTGAGGCAGAGGCTCAACTGATGGATCTGTCAGTTAGGACGGTGTTGGGAGGAAGCTAGAACACGCATCGCACTGGTACACCTGGAAACCAATATCAACCAAAGAGGGCATCACATTTCTGCTAAGCATTGGGATTACCATTAATAAGTTCCTAGATTTAAAGGTCAATAGAACGCTTTTAATGAACAGTAGAAAATTATCGTTGCTCTCGATTGCAAGCGTATATTCAGATGATGTATGTCATTTAATACATGCAAAACATTGCAACAAGTTTGACGACGTATTTTTCTTTATTGTCTAAAAAATAGCTAGTGATCAGCGATCTCAAATTGCTCAGCTTTATTTTGAAAACTACGTTTACACTGTAGCAATACAAAGGGCTTTCACACGGGCTTCTGATCAATCCCTCGCTGTCTTTACTCGACTCACTGAGGTAAAATTTAAAGAACTTCGGCACAGTTAAAGATGAACAGCGTCCTGGTCGATCTCGGACAGGAAGAAGAACAGACAAGATCGAATCTGTTCGCCAAAACGGTGCCGGTACTCCACAGGAAGGCGTTCGGAAAGAGCTCCAAAAGTCTACAACAACTTTGTGTCGCATATTGTTTTTTTGTACAGAAGATTGATATAAACGACTGTCATTTATTGAAATGTTTCGAAAGGACATTAGAATTTGTTAGCCGATGATGATTGATAAAGCACATTTCCCCTGAATTGATTTCAATAACGAACATGCTCCAGATTGTTTACGAGTGTTCACAAGTGTAGCAAGACAAAATAGCCTTTTGATAGCAAGAGGATTTGTTCTGAAGAAAAACGTCTAAGAAAGCTTCGTGTGCCATTTATGTTTTTTAAAGCATCAAGAAAGGGAACGGTGTAGCTATTTATCGGCAATTTAAGTAGAACAAATCTAGCCGCGACTTGAACGTTTCGATTGTATTGGTGGTTACAACCACCGGTGTAAGTTTGTTCCATTCTGCGACAATTCCATACGTGAAGAAATTAAGCTTGAAGTCGAGGGAGAAACATTTCCCAACGATTTTGCATCCATTGTTCCTAGTCAATCCGTTTGTGTCTGAAGGAAAAGACTTGCTCGGTCGACGTTTCCTTACCATTCATATCGTGCACACTTCGATCATGTCGCTTCTGACTCGACGTTTATCTTGAGAATAAAGATTGAGAACACGTAGCCTGTCTTCTTTCAAGTTATTCCGCAGCGAAGGGACGAGTTTGTTAGATCGACGTTGAATCTTTTCTAATTTATTAACGTATTTTCGAAGGTTTGGAGACCAGATGTGTAGGTTTTTGTACGAGATAGTGCGGGATATCATACATAGCCTTTTCTGGCCTTTCATGGCAGCATCGTTACATTACATGTTAATTTTTACATCGTTACTAATGATGACACCTAAATTTTTCTCCTCGGTGACAGGAATGAGTTCGTGCTTGAGGTTATGAGGACCTATGTGCATAACTTTACTTTTTATCTACATTAGATTTCATTTGTCACTTTTCTGGCCAATCATAAGCTTTGTTCAAGTCTAGTTGGATCTGCTGCCACTCTTATTCAGTAAGCATTTTTCCTCCTATCATAGTATCGCCTGCAAATTTGAGTATGTTCGAGAGTAGATTCCTATCGAGATCGTTAATGAATATTATAAAGAGAACTGGAACTAACACAGATCCTTGAGGCACGGCGATTATAACATTACCCCAGGGGGAGGAAGCTCCGTTATGTACAACTCGCTGCCGTCTGTCATCGTCGTCTAGCTGTGAGCCACAAGGGTGGGGAGTTGCGTCTGGCAATGAATGCGTAGATTATTACATCTTAAGACACACGTAAATCATTTGAATATTAAACTGATTGGCATTGGAGCCCATACATTGTCGAACGGAAAATTTCAGAACTGTTCGATGTGTATCTGTCGTCAAATTTAAATACGAACTAGTCTCTTGCACAATAGTATCTATATACTGAATAAGCAATTCATGCAACAACATTTTCATTTCCGTTAAATTTCACCACTATCATTCACAAAAAATAATCGAGATAAGGGACTTTATTCCGGTTTCCTCTTAGTATTCTCTAGTTAATCGAAAACAACAAATAATTGTGACACTGTTTCGACAATTGGGGATGCGCCTGATCCTCAGCAAAGCGAAATGTATATCCACGGCATCATGGGTTACACATTTATGAATGTTTTACAATGCATGCGGTCCCCAGCAAATTGTTCGTCACTGCTATATATTTTTTTCCCGTCAAATGATGTTATATGGAATCAGCGTTATTTCAAATGAACATTAAGACAGTTTCAATCAGTCAATAATTCTTATTTTCTATCAAACCCGATCTGTCAAATGTTTTTGAAAGTCGATATAAACCAATTTATTCACCTTTTTCATGAAAAATATCTTGGCAGTCTTCAGAAAAAATTCAGAATATTTTTTTATTGAGCAATATAATAAATACCAGGTGTGAACATACAAAAAACCTGTTAGACCATATAATTAAAATGCATATTTTTTATGATTTTGCTGGGCTGGTGAACATTGGCCGGCTCTTGTTCGTATTGTTGCTTTGTGTTCAACTGACACATGTTCATGAAAGTCGGACCATGCACAAGGCAATGACGAAATGGCGATGCATGAGGTGTACCTGATGCATGGAACCGACCATTTACTGGCAGCACTGTAACAAGCTGTACTGGAATAAGTAATGGTCCGTGCCGCGCATGACACGGAGTTCTGGCATTGCAATAATGGATAGTGCGTTGATTACATTGCTCAGTACCTTGGCTGGCGCTTGTATGCTGCTGCTTTCAGATATAAATGTTATCAGGGCACTTTATCCCGTAAGGCATTGCACATTAAATGTCAAAACTGATTGTGTTTATTGGACAAATGATGCAAAATGTTAACAGACCCTACTATTAACTTGGACCACTTAGCTATTTATACCCGATCGTGATGAAATGAAAATAGAAATATGGTTTGTTTAATTGGTCGAGTTCATCGACAATGGAGAAGGAGAATATGATTTTTTTCTACGCGACACATGTTTGAGAAATAAGTACTATTTCTCAGATTATGTCTAACAAACTATATTGGCATTAAATGTCTCTACATGAAGAAGGAAATAAAGTGAAGACCATGAACAGTTACATTTCTTGAAGACATCGTATGGCTACGTAGCGAGCAGTACAATAAACAGTACAATGAACTGATCGCCGAAGGATGAAAACGTCTTGTCCGTCTTCGATGAATGATGTAATGATGACTACGAGGAAATGTTTAGTATTTCAGATTGATTTTTCCAAACAAATTGATGCCATGATTTGCGTAATCGTTCTCAATTTTTTTCAAAAAAGACGGAATGGAAACACACGGTCAAAACGTCATCAAAGCCAGTTTATTGAAGATAGAACTTGTACCGTCTTTTGAAATCAGTGGACACAAAAGTAACAAAAATATTCCTCGACCGCGACACATTTCTTGTTTATAATTGGCCAAAATCCCTTTGATCCGCACGACTAATATTTGATTACTTTGCTATCTATCGAATCATGCCCGTTATTCAATTATAGCATAAGGAAAAAAGGTGGACGTCTTCGTCAACAATTTCATGTTATTGCTGAGACAAAATGTGCGAACTTTATGAATCGAAAGAAAAATTGAACAGTTGAGACATTTGCATTCAGTGAGCGAGAAGATTATCGTCGCCGGTATTTTTAGTCATAAAATTATTTGGTGAACTTCTGACAAAATATAGCTTTATTTCAGATAGTTAATATTTGTGACACCCATTGATGACAAATAATATCATGTGCTTTTAAGTGAGAACATTCCTCAATATTTACCTATGTTTATCATGTTATACGACTAATCCCTTCTCCTGTCAGATCACCTCCATTCCAAGTGTGTACGTTGGATTGATTAGCCTTGGATAAAAAACAATCCAATGTAATACCAATCATAAGCTCACTAATTTTGATGTATGCAAATAATCATCAATGCATAAAAGTTCCACGACATCATCGACTTAGTTCCCTTAAGCACTCGTTCAATGTATTTCTAGGCTTTTATGATATCATATTCTCATCTAAACGTTCATGTTCTTGCACAGGAATACAGCCACTGATAATCAAACAAGCACCGCAGAGACCAACTTCGCCAGGTGAACTCCCCCCATGATCTGTAATTTCTGATAACAAAACTCTCTTCAATATAACATTCATTTATTTGTTAAACATTTTGTGAAATTAAATTTCTGCCACCAAGGGGCGGTGAATATACTAAATGTTTTCAAGGATCCGTTCCACCCAAAGTTGAAAAACATGTTTCTACTGCAACGTTTTATCAACTCTGTCAAATCGACGTATACCAAATTAGCAACCGTTCAAGACGTCTTCAGAACTTGTTCGCAACAGAACGATCTTTCAATTCTTCGTACATTTGACTTAGGAAGACGAAACTGACCCCGGCTATTGAAAATACTGTGCTTTGTGTTAGACCCATACATAAACAGATACGAAGTCAAATGGGAAGATGAGCGCCGCGCTGGATGGTGATCGATGACAAGACATTCCGTCTTCATTCATCCCCATGCCATCATTCACAATCCACTTCCACAACATTAGGCCTCAGGGGTCTTTCAAGAGCGAGTGCATTCACTACGGAAACAGAATAAGTTTAGAGACCGCAACTGTAGCCGGCAGCTTCCAGTAAATCTCGCAGTTTCACAGATGCGTTTTGCGCAGTCGGAACACAACCCATGAATTGATCACACGATGTACTTCCTTAATTGTGTGCATATAACTCGATACGAGAAGAAGTTAAGTTTAGCTAGCACAGTCAGTAATTAGAGAAAACACTTCGGGCACATAGAGTACGATTCTAAGTCATATAGAAGATGAGCTCCACGTAGGGCGCACGTCGTACTTGCCACGTATATTCTGTAGAAACCGATTCGTATTACTTTGTGATCAATACATATGGAGTAGAAATCTACGTAATCGACGTTATTCGGAGACTGCACTTTGTGTAGTTAGTGAAGAGACAAACGTGCCTGTCCCCTTTTTACGAGCAAATGTTCGAGCAAATTTAATTAGATTTATCATGGCTAACGATGAAACAATATCATGCATGTTATATACTCACGACAATTAATTTGAAATATCATCCCTGCTGACCCTTCAGAACTGATCAACCACTGTTATGTTGTTCACATAAAATAATGAAGATGCATTTTAATCAACAGGATCGACTCTTTGTTATATTATTACTCCTGAGGTAACAAGTAAAAATCCGGATTTGTAAAGATTAGACAAATGTCTAGGGGAAAATTAATTTAAAAAGATAAAGACTTCTCGACAGAACACACAATAACTCTCGTGAGTTAACTTGGCTATTGTGTTTATTCGGTGGGCTTTGTTCTGTGCTGCTCATAAATTAAAGTATGTCTTTGAGGCTACAGGGCTTTGTGAATGAGGAAGACAGAAAATTAATTTATCACTACACTTCGTAACATGATTTACTTTTCCAAGTTTCTTTGAAAAGGTAATTAATTAATGTTGGGAGAGGGGATTGAAACAAATTCAATAGATATGTTCTGTTTAAACATCAACAAATACTATAATTGAAGTACATGGATAATTGCAGTTGGAAATTTTTGATAGGTGGTCGAGTGGACAGAGTGTGCAGTGCCTCAAGTGACAATAGATAATACAACAATAATTGTCTGATGGTAAATATAATGAGTTGCCGAAACGAGAAGAGCAGCGGCCTTTGTATCAGTCAATCTTGTTTGATACTCGCGCGAGGCTGCTGTCGTTTGTTGCAGTGTCAGTCGATGGTGCCGTACAGGGTACACTAATACTACAGGGTAAAACGGATAATTTAATACGTGATGTCAGAATCAAGTGGTCTGACGTCATGGCCCCGCCTTGCCTGCCGGTGACGTCACTGGAGCAACACAGAGAATATTGGTATATCCTGGCTAGTCATTTTAGGTTCAAAACTTTTAGGTATTAAGTGGTTTATTTTTTATTTAAAATATTTAAACAAGCTATCTTTTTGAAGAGCATATCTCCATTAATTTAAATTGGTCACAGTTTTTTGAGCAAACACTAACCAATTAATGACAACAAAACAGTTTTTAAAGGGGGAAAAACAAATTCTCAGATGGCTGAAACGACAAGCTTAAACTTTGTTTACTTTTCGTCAGTGTGTCTTGGGTAAATACTTCAAGGTTTTAATTTTTGGTCATCGGACAGTAGAGATGATTGAAAATCTCTGGAGATCAGAGGTATTTTTTGACGAAATCCAGTATAATTTCATATTGCATTTATCGAATTTTAGTAGACCAATATTCTTTCATCGTTGTACAAATATGGAAGCAAGGCGTTTTTTATGCGTTTTTCAAATAAACTCTCATAAAAATGAGCCGAACACATTTGCGCGTTGTTCAAATTAAAGGCATTCTGACGCCCTGTAGCCAGCAGCCACCGTTTCCTCATGGCGTCAGATTTAGGAAATCTAATAAAACGAAACTTTTTCTTCTGCGAGACAACCTCGGTTCTTACAACCGTGCACTGCACAGCGTGGCATAATTAAATTAGTCGTTTTAAGAGTTTAAGTCACAGATAAATGACAGAACATCGAATGACCGTTTTAGCACCAGTGACACCAAACAAGCGATCAAGCGGAGGCTGCCATAGGTAAAAATCGCTGTTATAAAATTAGCAGCATAAATAGCAGCAGATGATAATTTATCCTGTTTACCCTGCAGTGTTAGTGTACCCTGGTGCCGTAGGCCTTGGGTTCGACTCCAGGAAAGAACATTTATGTTATGTGTGGGGAGATTGGGCGTCTCCCTTGCTACATACAGTACTGGAAAAATTATTATGGATTTTTGAGATTTCCGGTATTTTTACATAAGAAGGTGAAATAAACACAATTTATGTAATGATAGATGATTTATTTCGTATTATTTATGCAGAACGAGTATTTCAGTAGTAAATTGGATCTCCTTTAGCAGGTTTCTAGTGATATCTGGCAATAATTAGCTGTCGGTCTATGGCAATGATCAATTCGATCACGTGGTCCACATGCTGCAGCCCACGTTTCGCTCAGTTCTAGTTCAGCTGTGGTCGGTGTAAGGTGTTTTTTGTGTTCTGATGACTTTCTAAGTGAATCTATGATGTAGTCGTTTAATTTTCATGTAGTAAATTTCATTTGAGG
>SDVV010043181.1:0-10274 GCA_016164225.1 Gammarus roeselii
GTGGCTCGTGAGTTGCGTCTCAGTCTAGTTTAGCACTGTATGGGCGGCTCGTGAGTTGCGTCTAAGTCTAGTTTAGCACTGTATGTGTGGCTCGTGAGTTGCGTCTTAGTCTAGTTTAGCACTGTATGTGTGGCTCGTGAGTTGCGTCTTAGTCTAGTTTAGCACTGTATGGGCGGCTCGTGAGTTGCGTCTAAGTCTAGTTTAGCACTGTATGTGTGGCTCGTGAGTTGCGTCTTAGTCTAGTTTAGCACTGTATGGGAATAGGCAGGCAGCAGAGCATTATCAACGTAATAATAAAGCGACCATCGCCTGTCCAAGAAAACAATGCTCAGTCATTACATAAACGGCGGCTACCCCCTACTCCATGTATTGCAGCGGCATGCGCGGCCAAACGTAAGTCGCGTTAACAAAGAGATGTAATAGCTGTAACAGATATAACTGGGTATTATTCCTTGAAATGAGACATCGAGGTGTAGATAAGTGATCTCTTCGAACTGATCTAAAGTCCTAGACGATGCTATGAACTAGGTTACTAAGTACCTGCACTAGGTTACTAAGTACCTGCACTAGGTTAATAAGTACTTGCACTAGGTTACTAAGTACCTGCACTAGGTTACTAAGTACCTGCACTAGGTTACTAAGTACCTGCACTAGGTTACTAAGTACCTGCACTAGGTTACTAAGTACCAGCACAAGGTTACTAAGTACCTGCACTAGGTTACTAAGTACCTGCACTAGGTTACTAAGTACCTGCACTAGGTTACTAAGTACCTGCACTAGGTTACTGAGTACCTGCAGTGGTAGGAATACAATTGAATTGCCGATCTAGTAAGCGCACTGTGGAAAAGTCGAGAATAATGGGGAACGATAGGGGTTCCACCTCACCTGTTGCCTCCCTATAAGCACATGATCAGGCATAGGTACGGCACGGAAGCAGCGTAATCGTGAGTGTGCGGGTGGGTGGTAACGACGTACGGAAGGAGGAGGCGCCACGGCTGCCAATAGCCTATTTGGGTGTCTTATTAATGGAACAGGTGATTCGTTGTCAGGAAGCAGGACGAGGTAACCAGCCACTGTCAGTGTACAATGGCATTTGCATTGTGCTGTTTCCGTCAGGTTGTGTCGGTCGTGCTGTTTCCGTCAGGTTGTGTTGGTCGTGCTGTTTCCGTCAGGTTGTGTTGGTCAAGCTGTTTCAGTCAGGTTGTGTTGGTCATGCTGTATCCGTCAGGTTGTGTTGGTCGTGCTGTATCCGTCAGGTTGTGTTGGTCGTGCTGTATTCGCCAGGTTGTGTTGGTCGTGCTGTATCCGCCAGGTTGTGTTGGTCGTGCTGTATCGGTCAGGTTGAGTTGGTCGTGCTGTATCAGTCAGATTGTGTTGATCGTGCTGTATCGGTCAGGTTGTGTTGGGTTTACTTCTTCTTTTTTTCTAGTCCCAACGAGGGATATTGAAGGGCTTACCCTGAGACGTTTGTTCATGAGTTGCTTTAAATTAAATCATTTCCAAACATACAACAACAACATTATATTAAACAATCAAAAAGCAATTGCATTACATGACAATATCTACCTACACAACTAACCAACCAGGAACGCACGCCAACAAGGCTAAATTTATGATTTCTATTCAAATTTTGATATAGTGAAGTGTTCTCAACACCAGACTGCGTCAAGATTGGCAGCAGGAGAACACCCTGAGCAGCGAGTCCAACTACGTGAGGGGAGAGCACGCGCGAGCGCACACTGACTGCGCACAGGGTGTGTGCGTCGAGGAGGGCTCCAGTGCACCGTCCGAGGTCACGTACGGACACTAAAGGCTGGCCATTTATGGTCATAAAACATACGAGGCCAAGTAGGCTATTATGGAGGAACGGAAGGGAGTCACATATACACTTTCACTCTCTTCAATTGATCAAGTTTTAGAAGATAATTGCGTGAATTCACACCGTTGAGGTCATTGAAGCTGCTGGTATCCCTAACTAGTGGTGGAGATTGAGAGGACGCTCCCCAAAAATGACAAAGTTCCTTCATTGCATTAAATATATGACAAAAAAATATATGACACTGCAACCCAAATTATGTAAATTAATTTTGCATAATTATAGAGGTTGCAGCAACTCAAAAGCAAATATTAAACAAAATTTTCGATGTGAGATGTTGATACAAACATTTCATTTCCATGAAACGAACTTTCTGTAAATACCTGGAAATTGAAGAAAAAATATTGTTCCGAGCATTACAAGAGCAACGGCGGAAGACTTCAACAACATTGATCTCAGAGGAGTCTTTCTTCTTGGATTCCATCAGAGTCGCCTTTCAGGGGAAGATCACCTCCCACCTAAGCAGGTCCTTTGGTTGGTGTGAAAGGCGAGAAAGAGCTGGAATCCGAGTAAGCCGCGTCCGTAACATGGCTTTCAAGATATTAACATTCAACACATAAAAACTCTCCCATCAAAGTCCTGCGACTCGAAAAATTACAGTCGCCCTCGAGACAAAGTGTTTCTTTTCTGAAGTCGCCCGCTGTGAGACGGACAGCCTTTCAACACTGGCAAAGGTGCGCCAGGGCGCACTCAGTACACAATATACAGGTTGTGTGTGTGTCACACAATAAACAGGTAAGGTGTGTCGAGGTCCAGCCTGACAGATTAAGGTGTTACCGACAAAGGAGTGCATTCTTCACGTCAACTTGAGAAAGAAGGAATGGACGAAGGGCCGGTGACATGCATCAGTGCACTAAAAAGCACATACTCCCAAGCGTCGGGGTAACGAAAAACAGACTTGGAGCAAGTTTCCGGTGCAGGCCTTACGTCGCTGCAGTCTATGCGTTCACATACACGTAGAGCAACACACAAGACCAACGCACTTATCTAATTCCAGTTTGGTAACTACTACAACGAAAAGAAATGGCCTTCCTAGGGATAGTATATATACTTGGATAAACTAGTGGATTGTCACTTGTAAGTCTAAAATAAGAGTCAGGAGTGAGTCAACACCAGGGAAGGTTCTGATAAGTGAAGGTCTGTAGCGCCCAGTTCTTATGAACCTCACAAGCCGTCCCTCATTTAGGCCCTCATACAGCCGCTTCTTCTTCGTCCAAATGAGGGATTTGAAAGAAGGCCGGCATTTGTGAAGGCCCCGCACGGTTCCGATCTTCCTCTTAGGTCCCTCATTTGAGTGAGTGAGGGACCCGTTTCTCCCATTCTATACAAAGAAACGCCCCGCTCTAAAAATATTTGCTCCAATGAGCCGCCATTTGGAAATGAAGTGTCTACAGTTGTTGTGTTTAGAGTGATAATAATTACCGATCGATAGACGTGAGAGGCACGCGGAGGGGGAGGGAGAGCGAGTCATTGTTAGCCAAAAGTTCGATCCAACAGAAGTTTTTGTGAGCAAAAGTTCCAGAGTTGAAGAAAATACAAAGGACTAAAACTCTTGGCGTCAAATGAACACGAGGCAAACACGACTGCCTCCAGTCAACACAAAAACACAACTGCAGGGAGTCCGGCGGAAAATATTGGCAGTGCGATGCTAAGGGGGGGGGGGGGGGGTCGAAGACAAAGACGTACAAATATATTACAGACAAGATACATGTACTTAGTTTCAATGGTAAGATTTTAAAAAGTGATTTTAATTTTTATACAACAAAGTGGTAACGTTGTAAATTAAAAGTTATTATATTAATCGATAATCCGTTCTAGATCGAGGAAGATGTCAATCAGGTCAGGAAATCAGAAAGAATGCTCTTCGAATCACCACATTTTCAGTGTATTTCGAGCCGAGCTGATGACTACTGCTCTGAAGTATTGAAGGCCAGTAATGTGAACTGAACCACCATTTATTTCAGGGTAATTCTGGCCGTACTGATGACACCTTCTTTTTAATGGTATCCGCGAATATTGAAGAGATAACAGCGTGTCGTCAGACCGTGTTATTGCAGCGGCCTCCAACAATAAGGAGCAGAAGAGGGCAGTTGTTCAGAGTCCTCGAGAAGCTTTAGAAGCGATGCGCGCAGCACAAGCTTTGTCACCAGGACCAGCTTTGTTGAGCAGTAAAAGGGCTTGAACATTGAAGCCTGCTGAATTAAGCCTGAGCGCGTGGCTCAACAAACATGAATTAGCAGAGGGGACATAATGCCAAGGAGTGCAGTGTTTGTGTTGCACAGGCACGGTGCCCGCTTACCGAAGCAGGGCTAGTCGTTGCAGGTTATCAACACGTAGAACCACTTCGAGGTCTACCTAAGGACCTCACCTAGCAAACCTCCCGCTACCGAACAGGATTGCAATACATTTATAATAAAATCCATTTGATCGCGTTTCCAATACTCAAAACAATGTTGGTAGATAAGAACATAAGGAGACCAAATTGATTATATCAAAAAAAGAATGAATGAATGAATTATTAACTGGGCGATGCAAGCCGAGATTGGGCGTAGGCCTATAGGAAGACTGAAGTTGGGATGGGTGGATGACGGGAAGCAGGCTTTAGGAAGGAGAGACATCAGTGTGTAGGTGGCGAGAAAAGACGTTAGGAGAGCATGGCCAGGGCGTGACGCGGCCCTGATGTGCTTTCCCGCCCTTGTCGCGCATTGAAAAACGGGATGGACGTGGGTAAAGGAGGGCCCAGCTATTATGACGTAACAGGGGTAAAGCAGTAAGAGCTATCCAGCTCTGCTACCGACACTGAACTCAAACTTAACTCCTAACTCCAAGTGTGTGCGGGGTCCTGGCCGGACCCTTTAACGCTAAAAAGCTAACATTTAGAGTGGATGAGAAGAGTGTGAGGTGCGCTATGCCGTCGGTCAGTCCCCTGCTGGGGGTTTAAGCCTTGCATCCGTGTCTTAATAAATGGATGGATGGATGGAGGCACTAGACATCATCCGCCACAGAGTAACGACCATGTTTCATTGCATATTTAGGGGCAGAGCAAACAAAAATCGTATGATTTCCGCATTATTCATTTATGGCAAATAGAATTGAAGTATAATTTTCATCAACACCTTTCCCAACGTGCGTCAGCCTGCTCACCCATGACCACCGAAGCAATGGCGGACAAGGTGGTATAGTCATTTGTGCACAGGCATGAAGAGAGCCTCATGACACAGTTTTAAAGAGCTTGCGTAAGTACGGTGACCAGCTTACTCAATGCCACAAAGGTAAGTGAGTGAGACCTGCGCCGTGTAAACAAACCTATGATTTCTTCCTAAATGTATGCTTCCATATCAACGGAATTGTTACACGTCAACATGTTATAGCCCTACGCTTTTACGATTCAGCTAAACCCTGTAATGAATGTTTCATGTTACCCCGTGTTATATAATCCGTAGATCTTGATCTTTTTATCTCGTTAAATAGAGCGCCTGTCTACGAATCCTTGTACTTGTTACTCAGTAAGAAGCCTTTTGTGTACTTTTCCTCAAACCCTCTCAAGAGTTTCCATCACCAACTCAGCATGAACACCTGCAATTGTTTCGAAGCGCCACCACCCATTGAAAATGAGACCTGGATTGGATTTGGACCTCATTTCCTAATGAGCATCAACGCGAGTCATCGCTCGCTCCCCCAAAGGAAGGAGACCTGGACCGTGTAGGTTATTTGTGATTCCGACGCGCAGATCCGATAACGCCATAAGGCCACGTGTTTACTCTCATAGGAGTGACGAAACTAACAGCTGGCGAGAACCTGTTGTTTGGGGTCATTCGTGCATTCTTACGAATCCAGGGCGGTCCCTAAACGGGGACATCCTTCATGTAGCAGGTAGGAAGGCAGGACATGCTCCCTGTGAGGGTAACAAACAGTGGAGCTGTTCCCTCACTAAATATTTGAATAGTACAAAATACGTCCATTCGTGGGTAATATGGTGTGAGGTTCACGAATCGACACATCACATTATACCCAGGCAGCGCGGGGGGTGGAGGGAAACATTAGAGTTCTCGATATCTTGTTAACTGGTGAACTGAAATACTGCATTGCAGATTTAAATAATAAGGATTAAGTACTCCTGGTAGACCAATTCCTTAGGTGCTGAATAGTGATTTACCATGATGTCCGAGTAATAGTGTCATGGGTATTCTATACATGCCTTGAAGCGTGTTATTGTGATACTTGTATCTGTGATTACCTTCATGAGCTTAGATTATTCCTAATTTTCCATATGTTTGTTTTTGTTCCACTCGACGGAATGAGCAGCGGCAGCTGCTCATTATTTGACCTGTAACACTACAGGCATCTTTTCGGTCATACCCACATATTAACGTTGTCAATTAAAACATACACAAAATTTTGAACTTGTTAAACACCTCAGTCACCCATCACAATCTAATAATACAATAACCACGAGTCTAAGTTTCCTTCCAGAACCGTTTTAACGGAAATAATAGCCGGCGTCAAGAAGTTTTTAATCACAGATGCTCTTCTCCTTACGGGGTGGACGCATCATTTTAATATAGTCCTTCACAATAGCTTGTGAACGCTGCCTTTTATGCGATGTTAGCGACAAAAACGTTGCCTTTTAGGCGATGATAGCTACAAAACGTTGTATTTTAGGCAATGATAGCTAGAAAAACGTTATATTTTATGCGCTGATAGCTACAAAACGTTGTATTTTATGTGATGATAGCTACAAAAACGTTATATTTTATGCGCTGATAGCTACAAAACGTTGTCTTTTATGCGACGATAGCTACAGAAACGTGCGAGGGGAGACAAATTAAAATAAACGCAAATATAATGTTAAAAATAATATTTTGAAAATATCCAAACTTCAAACTAATGTTAATTTCAACGTGATACCTCGAAAATTGTTGAAGAAGAAATTGTATTGAAGATTTTGTTATTCATCCAAACTTACTTCCAACTTTCAAATTTTGAAGAAAAAATCAATAATATTGTAGTACTACACAAGGCTTTCTTGTACTTAATTGCTCGTCATGGTTACTTCAAACTGGTAGAAGACAAGTCTTCAAAACATGCTCCCCATGCTTACCTGTAGCTCGGGCGGGCCGCCCTCATCTCTTATAAGCAGCAGGTAGCTGTTGCCATCAACCACGATCTCCTTCTTGAAGCGACCACCTTCGGGGCTCTCTTCCTGCATGTACGACCCGGTCAAGTATCTGGGGGGGGGAAGCACGGGTTAAAGAAGGGGCAAGCCTCGTCCTTATCTGTGAAGGGGGTGAACGTGCATGAAAGGTTAATAGGGAGGGTTGGGGCATGGTACTAATTTTGCGCCGCAGATAATGGCACCTCAATGCACGTGACAGGGTATAGTAATAAGGATACAGAATTAAATCACGTTTTAATATTATACGGGTAATTAAGTTTGATATAACGATCTATACTTGGAGGATTTTACTTCTAGAATCTGACTGACGTACGTAATATAGTAATGCGATGATACAGTGATATGATGATATAGTGATACGATGATACATTGATGCGCTGATACAGTGATACGATGATACAGTGATACGATGATACATTGATGCGCTGATACAGTGATACGATGATACAGTGATACGATGATACATTGATGCGCTGATACAGTGATATGCTGATACCTTGATGCGCTGATACAGTGATAGCTTTTGTTTTAGATACAGGAACATAAATGGGTATGCCATCTCTCTATCCCCATCCCACCACCCTGAGGAGTGGACTTAGACAGGCCTTGACACAGCGTCCACTCCTGTCTAGGACGGAGGAGGAGAGTAAGGGCCTAAAAATACCCATCTGACTCACAAGTGAATGAGAAGGAGGGAGAGGGTGATAGCTGGCTGTCTCCAGCACTCCCTACCATGAGGACTGCAGGAGTGGGTGAGCAAGATACACAGTGGAAGGTGACTGGGTGCCACATTAAACTAGTCTGCTGGCAATACTCTAATATTTACATCATCTTTCTAACCCATTCAAAAGGTTTATGAAGGCTTACTTTTGATCGGGTTACTCATGAAGAACAATAACATAATTCAACCCGAATATTCATATTAACGCCTGACTTGATAGTGTAAATAAAATCACAGTAGATTTAAGATCTGAGTGTACAAGTCTGAAGAGGCAGGTAGATGACGCTATGATTCAGGATAGAATTTTAAACACAAAATGATCTAATAATATCGACTTCATTCCACATCCAATAATTGGGCACATAAACCTTTTAACTTGACGTTAACGAACGCCGTCTGCACCCCTCTGCCACTCACTGACCTGTGTACGAGGGCCGACTTGCCGGAGGAAAGGGAGCCCACGATACCCAACCGCAGGTCGGGCACAGACCGTGACAGTGTCCACTCCTGGGAGTTGACGAACGAATCTGGGGAGGGAAGGAAGGGGATGTTAAAGGGGGTGAGAAGGAGAGACTGGCATGACGCATCGGAGTATTTGATTCGTAAATTAGTGGATCATAGTTTGACACGAGCTCCTCATAGAGCTTGCGTAGCTAAACAGTTTGCCTTACATACTAATGAGGCGGATGGGATCATCTACATATTTCCTACCAACATTCAATGCTACAGAAACATGATCAAAACATCATCAACAATGAAATCTACGGCGCACTTGAAGTCGGTCTAAACCGCAAAGGACGCCCTCACCAAACCACTGTTGCCAGAAGTAGAACAGCATTTTTGGCGTGTTCCGTCACGGCCACGGCATCTCGTTAACAAGTGCCGCTATAATAAGCCATTCCTGACGTCCGTGCATTAGAAAAGGGCACACCGCTGTAACTAATTACACTACCAGAGTATCGTGTCTAACTCTACCCCACTCGACTCCAACAAAGTAAGGGACAATGTAATTAGAAATGCATTAGCCCAGCGAAGAGTGTATTAGAGCACAGAAGTTGTTTGGTTACAAGAGCGGAGGAACTGACAAAAAGGGGCTAATGACTGCAAGCCTTGCGAGGAACGGCGAGAATTTGAGAAGCTCTTTAATGGTGGACCAAATACGGTGGATTGAGGACAGTGTCGGCCAGGATACTGGAAATAAAAATTTTCAACCATTTGTTCAGATTTATCTCCTGATAATCAGACAAAAAATTGTAACATGCATCTCGATACAGTGAAACGCGTATCTGGATACAGCAGAGCGTGTATCTAGGCACAGCACCGCGCCCAACAAGGATTGAGGGAGCTGAGGGAGGGGCTTTGGAGATGAGGCATTGACCGTGCATGCCCGACTTGGTCGTCGTGTTCTCTACGAAAAGTCCGTCGTAGATACCCATTGCGGTAGCTGTACGTTTGACAGATGACAGTTAACCTACTTTAGTTCTTTTCGATTACTAGTGAAAACGACGATAAATAAGGACATAGCGAGAGGACTTTCGTCATAGAAAAAATGGATTGAAACATGTTCAGATGGATTTCTATTTTCAAAGGATAATGTTGCCTCGTGATGCAAGGGTATTGTGAAGATGCAACAACACTACAAAGGTAAAGAACAAAACTCTTCTAGAATGCAGTTGATCCTCTGACGGAAGAAACCGTGAAACGTTCGATTCCTGTTTGATCGTAAGTCTCTAGTACATGAGATAATCATGTTCCCGCATGCACAGCCTCCTCCAGGGTCTGTAAATCAAAGGCAATGGTGACCACGCCCTTGGCTCTCTGTGACATGCATGGGCGTCTGTCGACACGAGCATGGAGGAGACTTAGCATGGGTCTTAATTGAGGGTACTAGTGAATTTGCTGAAAAGACGCATGACGCATGCAATGGAAGAGATTATAAACAAAGTAACATAAGAACCAGACTTTATTCTTAGTCATAAACATTAGGAAAAAAAGGTTCCGAAGCAAAGATGCAAAACAAGCTGCCAAAGGTGCAGTCGATATGCTTCTTTCTTCGGTTTTCTTCTATACCTCTTCTGGCAGTTGGTGCACGCTGCATCGCACGCTATTTGTTGCTGTATTCAGACAACGGGGCGACACTTGACAACCAGCAGCATGTGGTCCAGGTGCTGAGACGTCGTCTCGAATGAACGTACAGCTACGGTCACTAACATGAGCAAGCAAATAAACAGAGACTGACTGGCAGGCAAGCAGGCAGTGGCAGGCAGGCAGGCAGGTAGGTAGGCAGGCAGGCAGGCAGGCAGGCAGACAGACAGGCAGACAGACAGGCAGGCAGGCAGGCAGGCAGGCAATGGCTGGCTGGCAGGCAGGCAGGCAGGCAGGCAGGCAGGCAGGCAGGCAGGCAGGCAGGCAGGTAGGCAGGCAGACAGACAGACAGACAGACAGACAGACAGGCAGACAGGCAGACAGGCAGGCATGCAGGCAGGCAATGGCTGGCTGGC
>SDVV010043182.1:0-10274 GCA_016164225.1 Gammarus roeselii
CAGTTATGTGTGCACATGTGTTTCTGACGAGGTATTGAATGTGAGATTGGTCAGTTATGTGTGCACATGTGTTTCTGGCGAGGTATTGAATGTGAGATTGGTCAATTATGTGTGCACATGTGTTTCTGGCGAGGTATTGAATGTGAGATTGGTCAGTTATGTATGCACATGTGTTTCTGGCGAGGTATTGAATGTGAGATTGGTCAGTTATGTGTGCACATGTGTTTCTGGCGAGGTATTGAATGTGAGATTGGTCAGTTATGTGTGCACATGTGTTTCTGGCGAGGTATTGAATGTGAGATTGGTCAGTTATGTGTGCACATGTGTTTCTGGCGAGGTATTGAATGTGAGATTGGTCAGTTATGTGTGCACATGTGTTTCTGGCGAGGTATTGAATGTGAGATTGGTCAGTTATGTGTGCACATGTGTTTCTGACGAGGCATTGAATGTGAGATTGGTCAGTTATGTGTGCACATGTGTTTATTGAAGACTTTGATGGAGCTGTTAAAATGTGCGAGGTCCCACTGTACTGAACTTCAAAATTGACAGATGTAGGCTGGGTTGCATAGCTGCTCGTACTAAATAATAATTTAAGAAGACATTCTAGCGTGGACACCCCTAGATGCATCCACTCTTAGAACATCACTTCTTGTGTACACTGCAAACGTTCCTTCAATTGATTAAAATACAAATAATACTAACAACGTTTCCTATGGATTTATGTGGCTGTGATTTGTTGTTCATATGTCTATTGTTATCTTTAGTTTCGTCCCAGCATCAGAACCCGTTGGTGGTTGCTGTTGTTGTTGTATATCATCACTACCGTGGGAGGCTGTCGTGTGTGCTGAAACATATCTGGAGCGTGCAGGCTGCCTCTACTCCAGTGACACGCTCTTACCAATACTGTGACACCCTGATACGCACTGTGACACCCTGACAATTACCATAGGTGTTAACCAGCGTTTTGTCTATTTCCATGTTTCAAATGTTTCAGTCGTTTTAGTATAATTAAAATACGAACTCAGTCTTTTCGAGGAACGATAGGCAGCTTCTAACTTTGACAAAGGTCAACTCGATTTTAATATAGCATTAAATTATTTCTAACAATTACCGTACCATTTTTTTGGTGATACAATCATTGCTTTATAAACTAATATTTTGCTTTGTCTTCTACAACAGATATACATTAATCAGACTTGTTTACTCCAGCATTGTATTATTCTGATTGTCAATCATTTAATCATTTTCTAGCGGTCATAAAGTGTGTATATTGTTTATTCAGTTGCTTGCTATTTATTTTTTGTATAATTTTTTTTTTGTATAACTTTTTTTTGTATAACTTATGTCGCCTATTCAGCCCTGCATTATTCATACAATGGTTTAGACCCATCTTTACCATACGTTAGCACTGTTCGATTTCCCAACCCAATATTTTATCCAGATTCCTGTATAATTCATGTCGTCCATCGACACCTTTGTCATCGTACAATAATGTAGACTTCTCATTACAATATGTTGTCACATTTCGATGTCCCAACCCCATGTTCTCGGGACTCTAACCACGTGCATGCGGGATTTTTCCACCACATATATACTAGTTATTTTCCACACCCATTTATTTGGTTATTTATCCACCCCAAGTATTTCTTATTTCTCAACCCCGCGTGTCACTGGTTTTCCCAACGCTATGTAGTCGGAATTATTTTGTCAAAATAGACATTTTCTGTATGTGCACAGATGATATTGATGTAAATAATATTTCGTTCCATGTAATCCGAACCGGCGGCCCCTAGAGATGAGCTGTGACGAATTCAAATTGAACTCTCGTTTTCATTAATTCAAATAGCGTAGTTGATAATGAAGTTTCATGTCTTTGGTTTATGAAAAATTGGGAACCCATTGCCAGACGATGGAAATAAACGATTTAATAATAATATTAATCATTAATAATAATAATACACTGCTGATCATCAGAAACGTATGTCCTTAAAAGGGCCAATACGCGTGAAATATCTTCATGTACCTATTCTTTCCAAACATTTTACTTACTTGCTTCATTCTGTTATCACTTTATATGGAAAGCGACTTTCTGGGTAAGCGCTCACATGACGTGTATCATGCGGTCAGTTTGAGCCTATCGATGTTGAGTAAAGTTAATTATATTCCATGCAATGCTTCTCTGAGGCAAGCATCTCACTACGTTTGTTCAGCATCATTCAGACCTCGACCTGCGTATATTGGCTACCCACTTTAACAAACACTTATGCCATTGGTCGAGGTTATTCATTATATCACGAAGTAAGGTCTTCATTTGAAACTCCATTGACCCCTCCCCCCCTCTCCCTACCGTTATGTCTTCGATTACATGTTTCGTTAGTATCGAGCATGCGCTCGAAATATTGAATAATTGACAAATAATAGAAAATCGACCTATATGAATATGTATATGTTCATGCGTATGTGCATATAAGCACCCCCACATCATTTCCCTTTGGTGGTAACCCGCTAATGGATATACCGAAGTTAACCTTTCGACTCGATCTTCTGACTTCACCTTCATCAAATAAACTTCACGACTCGGCCTCCTGATCTTCCGAGTACAAACGTTTTAATTTAGGTCTTAGACATTCCCTAATGTGTGGGTAACTGTACCCTGATGAGGTTATCTTCATAGGTGTCTGTCACAGCTGTACGGCCCAACCACGTGACCACGTAGGCCGCTATTCTTGATGATGACTCGGCACTATAACTCACAGGGGGATCATCTACCCAGCACCTTTTAGCTGCTGGAACCGGGCGTGTGTTTCCACACCATTAACAGGGGCTGGGGAGCGGCACCCATTAATCGGGGGTGAGGACCGGTACCCATTAACAGGATGTGGGGAGCGGTACCCTTCCGTTATTGTTAATCTTCTCATGTATTTTCTCACTGCATTGGGAGTATTAGTCCAGCTTAAAAAACATTGGTGGTCGGGTTATTGATGAAGGTTTACTTTTTCTGCCTACTTTGGTCCACATTTGCTTATGAGCTTGTTCCCCTATTAGCTTATAAGCTTGTTCTCCTCTTAGCTTATGAGCTTGTTCTCCTCTTAGCTTATGAGCTTGTTCCCCTCTTGGCTTATGAGTTTGCTACTTCCCCTCTTAGCTTATGAGCTTGTTCTCCTTTTAGCTTATGAGATTGTTCCCCTCTCAGCTTATGAGTTTGCCACTTCCCCTCTTAGCTTATGAGCTTGTTCTCCTTTTAGCTTATGAGCTTGTTCCCCTCTCAGCTTATGAGTTTGCTACTTCCCCTCTTAGCTTATGAGCTCTTACTTCGGCCGAATCATGTCTCCAAGCATCACCGGTGAAACATATTCTTTTACACAGTGGAGTTGTTTTTTCCCAGCAGGATATAGTGTCGTGTACCATTCGATATCGAGTGTTGTGTATCATTCGCTATCGAGTGTTGTGTATCATTGGATATCGAGTGTTGTGTATCATTCGATATTGAGTGTTGGGTATCTTTCGATATCGAGTGTTGTATCATCCAATATCGAGTGTTGTGTAGCATTCGATATTGAGTGTTGTGTATCATTCGATATCGAGTGTTGTGTAGCATTCGATATCGAGTGTTGTGTATCATTCGATATTGAGTGTTGTGTATCATTCGATATTGAGTGTTGTGTATCATTCGATATCGAGTGTTGTGTATCTTTCGATATCGAGTGTCGTGTATCATTCGATATCGAGTCTTGTGAGTGTCGTGTATCATTCGATATCGAGTCATTCGATATCGAGTGTTGTGTATCATTCGATATCGAGTGTTGTGTATCATTCGATATCGAGTGTCGTGTATCATTCGATATCGAGTGTCGTGTATCATTCGATATCGAGTGTCGTGTATCATTCGATATCGAGTGTCGTGTATCATTCGATGTAGAGTGTCGAGTATCATTGGAATAGGTTTTTAACCCTGAATTAAAAATGTATCCGTCCGTCTGTCCGGTCATGACTAAATCATGTCTGATAATACGTCGTTTGAGAACCCTTGTAGAGTACTGCAATCACAGCACTCCTTTCGGAGTCAAATACGGAAAGTTGTATAAGTTCAATTTTATGAAACAATCCAAAATCTTGAGAAAAGGTCCCTTTGTACAGTTTTAAAGTTCCTGGCATGCGAAACTTAATTTGAAAACTCGTCTGAAATATTTTGATAATTCTAAAGTTTTATTGCATTCATCTCAATTTTCGTAGCGATCAGCGCATGAAGTACATCGTTCAAAAGCTCTAGTGGAGTAACACAATGGAATGTATTTCTTTCAAAATTTGAGTGAGACAAGTTGTTGAAGACTATTTTTTTAAATTTGGAAATTCTAAATATCATGACTGATCCAACCCATTATGGGAAGAATATTGACGTGCGCCATCTCATTGCCCCGCAAGGATGGGCAATCGACTTTATAACCTGAGATGAAGGTTTGTCCACAAGACGCAGACCTCACCCACCCTTGTCCTTCTGACAAACACGGCGATGCATGCCCATCACGCGCACGTCACGCGCGCCCGTGTTCAACGCACGGGCGCGCGTGATGAAGCTGCACCATCACAGATATTGGTCCCTCTTTTTATCCCTCTAGCCTCACTTTAGATGCCGCCCCATCAGTCATCGCAGTGTGATGTATTGAAGCTAATTAGGTATCAGGCCCTTGTGTCAAATTGATGGCGATTACTTTGCCCTGACTTACGTACGTGTACTTTTATGTATCAGAGTACGGTGCGCATGTGTGCGTACGCGGTGCGGAAGTACGGGATCAAAGAACCCACTCAGCCAAGATGCTAACCCCCTCATCAAGAAGGCTTATGATGGTGTCGTTCGTGTTGTATTCGTGAGCTGTGTTTTGATGGTTGTACGTGATGTGTGTTTAGTACGTCTAGACGTGTACAGTTTCATTCACAGTTTTCTGACATATCGCGTGCCGTGTAGGATACTGCTGTGTACGTCAATAGTTTTTATTGCGGGAGGATGCGCTTTTATTTACAGTTGTATACATCACGTACTGTAGACGCCATGAAGGATGTCTTATCGCGTTTGTTTTCAATGTCCCTGCACGAAGATTGTATGTTTGTAAGTATGCACATTCGTACGGCTGTGTTTGTGTATCTAGTGTAAACGGTTGTATGTACAAACATTAAAGCGTACAATCTCCATGCAGGATACGAAAATAAAACGTCAAATGACCCTGACGTACAACCTTCACCAGATGCAAATTTTGTGTGTACGTTAAGAGTGTGCAAGTACAGTAGCGAAAGAAAATTAGATTATGATTGATGATTAAGAAAAAAAAATCAATGTTCGTTTTCCGCACGATACAAGAACTTGTCGGAAATTTAATAGATATTATTCGTTTAGAAGCTCTGTCCTGATATAAAACCGTTAGAATTTTGTTTGTGAAGTTGCAATCCACGTGGGAAAAGTCGACTCTATTTTTTCGATTGTAGACTAACCATAAACGAATTTTCATTGGCTACTGTACGGGTTGTTCACATTCAAACTTGTTTGCAAATGCGAAACTCGTACCTAATAGATGAAGCCATGGAGCACGCTGGTACAAACATGAACAGCCATGCATTTAGGCCCTGCGGTAGTCCGTTACCAATATTCTCATGATTGAGCTCGAGCCTATTATTCAATTATTTTCATGGTCGGGGATATCATCATGCCATAAATCCTCTATCAGCCTGAAGATTCGCGTGGTTTGACTGCGATCCTGTGCACTCATGGTGTTCAATGTTATCAGTAGAGTGTTGATACAATACGTACCTATGCTTACATGTTCGGCAACATTTGTAATGTGCTAACATGTTTTTCCTTTCTCTTTCCAGGTACGCCCCATCAGTTACGAGCACTGCATTGCACTAGAACAGGTAAAACTGCTTGCCTTCTCATGACACACTATGCCTTCTCATGACAACACTATGCCTTCTCATGACACAGTGCCTTCTCATAACACAGTGCCTTCTCATGACACACTATGCCTTCTCATGACACACTATGCCTTCTCATGACACACTATGCCTTCCCATGACACACTATGCCTTCTCATGACACACTATGCGACTTCCGCACCGCGTAGCACACATGCGCACCGTACTCTGGTACATAAAAGTACACGTACGTAAGTCAGGGCAAAGTAATCGTCATAAATTTGACACAAGGGCCTGATGCCTAATTAGCATTAATACATCACACTGCGATGGCTGATGGGGCGGCATCTGAAGTGAAGCTAGAGGGTTAAGAAGAGGGATGGTGCAACTTCATCTTTGTTAAGAGTGCGAGCACCTGCGCATGTTTGCGTTGAACATGGGCGCGCGTGACGTGCGCGTGATGGGACACGCTATGCCTTCTCATAACACACTATGCCTTCCCATGACACACTATGCCTTCTCATGACACACTGTGCCTTCTCATGAATGACACACTGTGCCTTCTCATGACACACTGTGCCTTCTCATGACACTGTGCCTTCTCATGACACACTATGCCTTCTCATGACACACTATGACTTCTCATGACACACTATGCCTTCTCATGACACTCTATGTAAGACCGTCGTAGTATTTGATGTTCACTTTATGAAACATGGCACACTATTTAAGACCGTCGTAGTATTTGGTGTTCACTTTATGCAACATGACACACTATTTAAGACCGTCGTAGTATTTGATATGCACTTTATGCAACATGACACACTATTTAAGACCGTCGTAGTATTTGATATTCACTCTATGCAACATGACACACTATTTAAGACCGTCGTAGTATTTGATATGCACTTTATGCAACATGACACACTATGTAAGACCGTCGTATTATTTGATATTCACTCTATGCAACATGACACACTATGTAAAACCGTCGCAGTATTTGATATTCACTCTAAGCAACATGACACTATGTAAGACCGTCGCAGTATTTGATATTCACTCTATGCAATTACTCGTTTTTTCTCGACTTAACGATTGTTCCTCTTAGTGAAGACATCTTTAAACTCTTTATATTGTGTGTGTGTCATGTGTCTCTCTAGTCGGCGACAGCCTGACTATGTTTCCAAATTCTTTACGTCTGAAATGAACGGTGGAGCGTCCCGTGCAGCAAGCTCCAAAGAAAATACCTCTGGCGAAGAAACTGTTGAGCATAAACTTATTTTCCGGCGCAAACTTTTCAATAAATTTTTCAATATTCTGAAGTCACTGATGAATTGAACTGCAAATGGTATACCCATTTTTTTAATTACAAATTTTTGAGTTACATTACCTCGTTACAGTACCTCGTCACATTACCTCGTCACATTACCTCGTCACATTACCTTGTCACATTACCTCGTCACATTACCTCGTCACATTACCTCGTCACATTACCTCGTCACATTACCTCGTCACATTACCTCGTCACATTACCTCGTCACATTACCTCGTCACATTACCTCGTTACAGTACCTCGTTACAGTACCTCGTTACATTTCCTCGTTACATTACCTCGTTACATTACCTCGTTACATTACCTCGTTACATTACCTCGATGTCTAATTGCATCGATAGATTGCAGATGCTGTCCCTCAGTGAGTGCGCGATCTGTTTCCTTTCTCATGTAAAGCGTTGAAGCCACTTGTTAGGCCCTGTCTTTCTTCGACAAAGCTAGATCGTGTTCAGTCGTGGACGACTTCGAGAGCAAATCATTTCCAAACTTGAGTGTACATTCGTTTAGTAACACATATGTCGAGGTTAAGCCGCCCTATTATTTGGTAGTGGTTAAAACACCTTATCTGCGGGTGATGATTGTTAGATGGAATTTTGTAAGCATTGGAATTTGAAACTTTATTGCTACATGCAAGCGGTTTCCACCCTCAGGCCCCTTGTCCTCGAAGTACACTTGTTTGCTCGACGGCCGATTGTTATGACTTAAGGTTCCACAAATTGCATGGGCCTTGAAATCTTCAATGCAATGGGTGACCGAGCCTTGAAATATTCAATACAATGGGTGACCCCATTCCCAGACTCCTGAAACCATGACTGTTCAGGAAGCCATCAAGTCCCGTGTTGCCCTCATTACGCCTATCAAACAAGATCCGATGTCTTAGAGACGTGATAGAAGGTTGACCTTTCTTTTTGTGCTCTCAAACACAACGCAGAGACTGATCGGCGTCTTCCCTGTAGTGGAACCCTCATTGAATTGGTAAGTGCAGTCCCCTTGCAGGACCGCGGCTTACAACTACGGTGCAATTGTTATGTTTAAGGTTTTCAGGTTGGGATAATCGGGTAAAGCCAGGTAGGAATGATCAAACATTGGTTTTATAAAAGTCTTTTTGAATAAAAAAGTAACAAGACAAAAGTTATTCTATCAATAGAGTACTGAATATAGATTTGTAATAACGGACACAAAGTAACCAGAGTGTAAATGAACAGCAAAACTAATGTATTAAGTGTAAGACGAGCGTAGGGTAGAGTAGGAGGTCTACACCCGAAGGCTTCAGCTACTGGAGTCTGACCGATAACTGGGGCCGATAGCAAGTGTCTGTTCTCTGCCCTCTATCGTTCGGGGCTGCGCCCTCAATAATATGTGGGAGGGCCATGTTCATGAGTATGAAAGGATCCTCCAATCAGGGAATAATTCACATTTTTGGACCAGCTAAAGAGGCGGGGCGCTCTAATACCCAGCCCTTATTGGTACTCTACAATTGAGTCCGCTGAGTAATATATACGCTCCTCCCATCTATTGTTTACCAAATATGACACCCTTGAGCTAAACAGTGTTATTGGATCCAGTCCAACAATTGCCAACACACGGAGTTTTACAAGGTGCGCAAATGGCCCTCAATTCGTCAATGTCACCTACGTAATACAATCCGCGAAGGGGCCATCTGTTTCTTTTTAAACAAACATCGGAGGGGAATTAAAAATATGCTAGGCAAGGGACCTCCACGTGTAACTTAAGCTAGGGGTTAACAGGCCTAAGGCCTACACTGTTTCTAGGACACACACTACGCACCTCTCGATGGTAATGTTCGGTTAGCCAAGTTTTATAAAATATGTGCCAGCTAAGGCCGATCATAACAGAATAAGTTGCTTCAAATAGATAATATGAAAATGATAAGAATGTGTAAATTGCAGGGGGCATGTGCGAGTTTGGCGTAACTTCCGATTGCATTTTTATCACAACTCTATTGTTCCGAAGTAACCGTCCTTCATGCATCTGCAACAATATTCTCCACAAAACACCACGTTTTCCTTCCTATGTTTGTCACTAAGTAGTCTCGAAACTCATTTTTCATGTTCCATGTTCCTTCCCATGAAAAAGTTGAATGCGCCCTCGTGTTTGCGGCTTGAAAAAGCTTTGGGGAATCATTCAACCTAAAATCTAATCAAGATTTGCTCTGATTGCTGCGTGGCTTTGGGGAATCATTCAACCTAAAATCTAATCAAGATTTGCTCTGATTGCTGCGTGGTTAGTCTTGAACTATCAAAAAATCACGGAGGACCATTTCTTGCCTATTTCAAAGTGATTAAATAACATTAAATCTTGAATTGGTCACCAAGTCCGACGCCTAAATTCACGGGTGCTTCATTATTCTATTTGCCCGCAGCCACAGCTGAACACAAGATGGCATCATTGCTTGGCTAGCTGGTGAGCCCCCATGAATGGCATCATTGCTTGGCTAGCTGGTGAGCCCCCATGAATTTCATTTAATTGGTGCTATAAAATCAGTCAAACATCTGTAACTGTTTGAGTCATCGATCAGAAAATGAGTCTGAGACGATTATTGATACGATTCGAGTATTACTTTTAAGTTTGAAAACTCCAGTTATGACTACATGGCAACTTGCACTCCCACCAGCCTGGCTTTGTTTACAATGGGGAAAACTCAAGAAAAACCGTTGATTGATCTTCTGCCGTCTGTCGCTAGAGCCGTTCTTAACGATAATACAATCCATGCGATGATGAGAGGAGTACAGGAGGGAGGGGATGGGTGTTGGTAAGAAGACTTGATTTATCGCGGGTCTCTTCCTTAAAAGTGAAGGCCATTAACTCAAACAGAAGCCTAGTGATTTTTTCCTTGTAGAAAGTCTTAACGATTGGTTGTGGGAGATGATTGATGTCTTCTTCTCTCCGACGCCACCCTGGATGAGAACTGTGGGAGAGTTTTCTGCCTTCCTGATTGTGCCTTACGTCATCACTGGGGAAAATTGACGGATTGAAAGAATGCCCTTCATTATACCCATCATTAAACAATTATACC
>SDVV010043183.1:0-10274 GCA_016164225.1 Gammarus roeselii
ATATGTATATATAAATTTATATTCATGTACATAATAATAATAATAATAATGATAATAATAATAATATTTGAGCGGGAAAATATTCTTTGATCTTAAAACAAACAACATGTTACGGGAATATCTATATCATAATAAAACCATCTATTACCAATATTTTCACAGGAATATAAATATACGACCGTTGTTCTTTCTGCGTTATTTGTGCTGCACACAGGGGGTCGCTATCACTGGCGCTAAATTCTTTTATAGCTAACGTCAGATCAGTCCCTTTCATCTCCGCCAACTGCCTTATCAGCCATAAGTTGTTCCGACTACCTACCTACGGAACCATTTTTTAACAGCGAACATCCATAGCGTTCCTCAGTCACACCAGCCACTGTCATATCTGCCAGTGAAATTCTGTCTAAACTCTTTTTTAGTCCAACTCAGAATGAGCCGCGAGGCGTACCATTGTACTGGTTATCACTTTAATGAAACTTTTCCTACGCAGCCTAACCTAACCTAGGGTTCGTGTTTCTACCCGCGGGGCAAATGTACGTATTTCTAACCCGCGGGGCAAACATCCGTATTTTTCTAGGGCACGTAATGCCGTCTTTTGCCGTTTTTTTGATGAAGCTTCATTAAAGTGATAACCAGTAGGTTGGTACGCCTGTTTAGGTGTAAAGACCGTGGCAGATATGACAGTGGCAGATTTTGAAGTTGCGGAAAATGCGTGTGGGCTGAAACATCGTTTAGGTCGAAAGCACGTGTGCTGAAAGATTTGTAACGGTTATTACAGTGTCCGGCTATGACAGTGAGGTGAAGTGTAGTGGCGATAGTGCGCGTGTGCGGAAATAATTTTAGCGCGAACGCTGGACTCCCCACACAAGATGTGTATCAGAATACACAACTTCTCAACGAAAATGGTAAAGCAAATATTTTTAGTGAACACACTCATATAAATATACATGAGAGTGTCAGTGTCTCTCCATCAAACATAATTAGTTCCCTCAATAGTTTTATTAAGAACTGGTCATCTGCAATGTCAGTCTACGTCAATTAGAATAAGTTTGTTCGATGATTTCATCAAGAACTGGTAATCAGCAGCATGTCGATCTCCATCAAGTAGAGCCTGTTTGCTCAATATAATCAGCAAGAGCTGGTCATGATCTGAGTGCCGTTCTCCATCCAGAGCTGATCATCAGCAGATTGCCAGTCTCCGTCAAGCTGTCTGTTTGCTCACCAATTAGTCCGTTTACTCTGGAGCTCAATGAGTGTGCTCGGACGTCTTCACGCCACCAAGCACCAACGTCTCGGCTGAATCTAAAAGCAAACAAGAGTGCTCTCCTCATCCCCCAAAGAGGGGGGCTTCTTTTGATCCTGCCATCGTAATGCGACCGTCCCCTTAATAAAACCTTATTTCCGTCACAAAACAAGCTTTAAAAAATTGACCTTAACGAACTCTTTTTTTTATCCAACTGATCGTTGGTGATATTCTCAGTTGTCTTCTGATGAAGCAGAGTATCTATTCCTTGACAAATTGAACTGTGACTTAGAATGACACCCACACCCGACGTCAGCGACCAGGGTTATTGCTGATAACCAGTCGGGTCCCATCAAGGTACTGTTCCGTTAAACGGCCCACAGCCTTATGACTGGAGTTATGAGTTCTTTCCTCTTCCTCTTGAACCCTGCTCTGGTGATGCACTCGCTTCTTAGCCATTGTTAGTGCCATGAAGAGAATTTGTACACATATGTGGGTATAGTTTTACGTCTTAATTTTTATTGGTTATTGTGTGCTGTAATTTTGTTGCAGCATTATCATAGCCATAGATGATGCTGTTACGTCTGCAAAACCTTAGATTAAGGTAAATGTCTCAATTGTACTACTAGGCCCATGATGATTGTAAATTGAGTGTTCAGTATTAACAATATTATTAATATTATTAATATTATTATTATTGTTAGAATTAATATAATTAATATTATCATAAATGGTATTATTATTATTGGTAATAATAATAATAGTATTATTACCATCATTATTATTATTGTTATTATTAATATTATGTTCTTAGCTTTGAAATACTCATAGGCGACGTCAAGTCAGTTTAAAGCTTACACAACTCAATCTTTCATCACAAGAAGTACTCACAAGCAACGTCCATCCAGACAACAGAATGCCAAGCCTTTGCTTCTACAAGGTGACGTACACACAAGCGACGTCCGCATGTCGCCAATTGCTTCTACTCACTTGCAAAATGCAGCCTAGCTGTAGCTTACCATGTACTGTCTTCCATCAGATGGAGAAATCACAAGTGATGTTTAGCTTAGCTATCTTTTATTCCATAAGGTTCATACACACGGAATTCAGCGTGGCTACAACATGCCAAACTCTGTCCTCCAGCCTGATCATAACTTGCCACATCCTGTTTTCATCACATAAAGTACAGTAATCACAAGCGTCATCCAGTCATTCTGCAGAGTGCATAACCGGTCTACTATTTGATGAAGTAATCACAAGCGACGCCCAGCCTGTCCACAGCCTGCAGGATCTTGCTCAGCATTGGCCTTGACACCTCCCAGAGCCCGCCACGTCGTTCGCTATCGCGCGGGCCATCAAACGATCACCAGCTTCCGTAACACCACTCTGTATCACTTCTGAGGTGATCTCCTGACCGCCTTCAGACAGCCTGGGGATCAAGAAAAATAACGTGCATCATAGCAAGCGTCAAATTAAAATGTTCATTCATACTTCTCGAAAACTGCTTAATTTAACAGGTTGTTTGTAAATGCCAGATTCTTGATTAAATTGGCGTAACCAAAGGCAAACCAAGGTTGAAACGCTACTTAAAACGGTGATATTAGTTAAAACAATCGGTAAAATTTATTTCCTAGCAAAGTCAACCTTGAAAACACTGCAGAAAATCATTTATATCCCACCCGAAGCATTGTCATTGAAGATGTATTTATGATAGGCCAAGATTAGATTGTCTCTAACGAAGAAAAGCTCAAATGACCTTCAAATCATATCATTCCCAGTATAAAAAAAACGTGTGGCAGGCAATAATCTTAGTCTTCCCGTCTCTTCCACTAGATCAAAAGAGGTCGATCACGCAATAATTTCCAGGAATGACAGCAGAACAAGGCACAATACAATCCCCTCGCGATTTAGCTTCAGGCTGCAGCAGACAACTTGGATGTGGAACTGCCTTGTGGCAAACAGTCGGCATCAATTGAATTGCGCAAATGCGCGGATGCTTCTAAGATTCCTAGCCCCAAAATATGAAAAATACCTGAAGTGTTTGTAGTGAAAAATGTTTTTCATTACTGTCATGATAAATCAACATGCGTCCATTTTCTCCAAAACAATGATCGACTAAGTTTCCCGAGAACACGGCCCTGTACTGGCTCCATACTATGTGTTGCTGTGCTAAGCCAACACCAACATCAACAACATGAACAGAGTTAACAGTTCAAAGAAATATTGCTCATGAAACGACACTTCAGTTAAAGTATCACTGACAGTGAAAATAAGCCTGATTGGAATAAATATTCAAAGTCCGTTGATGGCCTATACATAATGCTCAGTGGATGGTTGCTTCCAAAGTTAGTGCATGTCAGTGGTACCATCGACCCCTTTGGGGCGGTTTGACGCAATCTGCTGGCGAGCATGGAAGGCTGTCTGTCTAATTAAAAAAAAGTAATCAAGTGCTATTCGTTGACACCTAAGTTGTCCAAGGGCAGGTATTTTAAAGGAAGGTCCTCATCATAAACATTGACGGAGTAAATGTTGTTAAATATTGACATGTTCCAACAAGATTAAGACTTTACAGTTCTTGGAACCGATGAATGCATTCACAACAAAACCCTACCTCGATTTCAATTAATACAACTACCGCCAGCAAAATACCTGTAGATGAATAATATGAAGAATGTAGCTCAATAATATGTTTCTTAATAGTATGTAGCATAGAACAGACCGATTCGACATAAAATAAATTATGCACAGGGTTTTTCCTGATTGTGGTATTAGTTTTTAAATATCCCTAAAACGCTATAAATATATTGTACATTTACTCAATTGACAGCAACAGGTAAGTCATTAGAAGTTCGAGATGAACTAACTGTGGTAGATGCCATCTTTTAGGAGTCACCCTTCAACAGCAGGACGCAGGTAGCAATACAAGATTAATAATACCAATATCTCGTCTTCTGAACACCTTCAAATCATGAAAAGGCTCCGGATTATCGATGTGGACCCTTCCTTTTAGATATCCATAGACATTGGAGCAGTCAGGTCTTGTGTTCATAGTGTCCAGGCGAGTGCAGATCGACGAGAGATGATGTTCTTGCCAAACATTTCACGCAATGCCTCCATGGCTTAAGTGATTTTGTGGCAAGATGGTCCACCATGTTGAAACCACAGCTCGTGACGATTGAACAGATGACTAATAGCAGGTCTCAAGAATGTACGGAGCATGTGTCGGTATCTTTCTAAGGCCCAACTTCACGATCGTGCATAATTCCGTACCACTCAGTTGCGCTGTGCGTGTAGAACTTGTGAATATTTCACGCTCAAAAATGTGTAGTTTTCTTTATTAACAAAATCAATGAAGAGAAACTGTGCTTAATCAATCATTATTAGTGAACCCCGCATATATTTATGTGGCGCATATTGAATTTGTTTTTTGAATACGCGCCACAGAAATCTGGAGTTTGTCTGAACGGAACGTTTTGCCGATCAGATTCGATATTGTATGTGCTGTCTATCAAGTTCCTTACATTCAACGATGATGAGTCGATTACTGCGAGGTGAGGGAACATTTCTGTTAGCATGAATTCTTCCGAAGGCCGTTCGTATTGCTGCAGGGAAACCGTTGTTTATAAAATAAAGATGTCCTGAACGAGATCTCTGTTTGATCGATAATTTCTCATTTAATTCCAAATGAAACTAAGAAAATTACTTCGCCAACATTGTTCATTGTTTAGTATGTATAGTTCGAAATAAATACTGTAATATAAACTTTCAATCGATAGCGACGAAAATTCATAACAAATTGTTATAAGCGTTCTAGTGACATTTAAAACTCAAAACTGTATTATATGAAATATATTTTATGAAAGATTTCCAAGTGCATTACCCTATATATCGCCAAGAAATAGAGATTTAATCATATAGTGTCATTTATAGATTTTAGAATCAGCAAAGCAATTCGGCAACCTAACGTGCTTTCAGTATAACAAACTAATCTGAAAGAGAACGGTCAATTTTTACTTCCTTCTATTTTTCAGTTGTACGTCGATTGTTTACCCATGTTCTACAGAAACTGTACGTCGATTGTTTACCTATGTTCTACAGAAACTAAGCGTCAATTGTTTACCTATGTTCTACAGAAGCTGTACGTCGATTTTTCACCTATGTTCTACATAAACTGTACGTCAATTGTTCACCTATGTTCTATAGAAACTGTACGTCGATTGTTTACCTATGTTCTACAGAAACTAAGCGTCAATTGTTTACCTATGTTCTACAGAAGCTGTACGTCGATTTTTCACCTATGTTCTACACAAACTGTACGTCGATTGTTTACCTATGTTCTACAGAAACTTTACGTCAATTGTTTACCTATGTTCTACAGAAACTAAGCGTCAATTGTTTACCTATGTTCTACAGAAGCTGTACGTCGATTTTTCACCTATGTTCTACATAAACTGTGCGTCGATTGTTCACCTATGTTCCACAGAAGCTGTACGTCGATTGTTTACCTATGTTCTATAGAAACTGTGCGTCGATTGTTTACCTATGTTCAACAGAAACTGTACGTAGATTGTTTACCTATGTTCTACCGAAATGCCATGACGATGTGCTGTGAGAAGGTTGCATCTTCCATATTATCCTACCACGTCCACTACAATCACTGGCATTGGGACGATGTGCAGCACAAACATGGCCTCGTCGAGGCCTTTCCTTGCCGTCATGCACTCGACTATGACGTTCAAGGTTCTTCTTGACGGTCGCCACCAGTGGTGAGGACCTCATCTCCTGAGGAGGAGGGACAGTCCAGGTTGAGTACACTATGTGATATATGTCATGAATACTGTCTATAAAGGTTTTCACAAACGATGTCAAAAATTTAAAAACCAATGCCTTCCTACCCAACACCGTCAAGCACTTGTTGATGCTGATGTTGTTTTGCCCCGGAGACCCCGATCGGTAGACGCCAACATAACGTAGTTGGGTGACGGATTTTTGTGCGGCCAACATGAGCCATCATGTGCGATTCATGTTGCGTCTGGGTTCAGCGTGTTCGAATACGACAAGACCAGTGTCGACATTGCTTCTCTGCTAAATATTTCATTGACATACGAATGCAATGATAAATGAGTAAGTCGAGAACTTTTACGAATTGCTATAATCAATGTACATGGACTGCATTTGCACAGTATTAATAACACAAAATAGAAATCTGCGTTTACTAACTTATACATAAAAAATGAAATGAAAGAACAAATACTATTCTCAGGCGAGACAAGGACCAATTATTTTTTTAAGGTAAAAACACTGTTCTTCTCGTTTATGGGAGGTGTTATTTTCCTTATATTTCCACAATGAATAGGAACGTTTTTTTTCAAGGGATTTTCTTCAAAGATGTGATGGAATTACAATTTAATTAGAAATTGGTACAGTTGCAGATTTGCACACGACGGCCTTGAAGAATTTACCAATCTTCAATCATTCATAAATATTTCGGCAATAACTCACAAACTCTTCGACAACCAAGAGCGCGCCCGTGAGCGACCATTGAGTTGGATGAACCTGTTCGGTCTCCATACTTACTTCTTTTCTGTGAGAAAAGAGGACCAGTTCGTGAAGAGCCGGCGATTTATGTTTGAATGTAATTTTCGTAGAGAACAAGTCTCAAGTCATAAACTGTTATGTTAAACATGATCTCGAGAGAAACAGTTTATGACCCCACAAACCTTCCAATTCATGATGTGATATCTCGAGGGAGGTTGGTCCAATAATTCTCAGTTTTTGACCAGTATTAGGTTGCCCATATCTACATAATAAACAGGATATTTTTTGAAGGATTACTCGTCCTCTTATTACTAAGAGTGACTTCAAAAAAGTGTATCTCTACGTGTACTGCATATCAAAATCGAAAAACAATGTGCCTTCTCTTCTAATACAAACTCATGATTCATTGCATAAACTTGCGATTGGCTCGATCTTATGACAACATTTTGGCTTGTAATAATGGTAGGGGTTAATTTCGACGAAGTACACTTGTGTCAACGGGATGGGCTTGCAACATAGGTGTTCTCAACTGTTCTGAGATTGTGAATCAACTTGATGGAGGTGTACTTATCAGTGGACGAATTGGTTTCTTGTTTCTTCCTAATGCCACCCAATAATGATCGCATAGACTCGCAGATCATGTCATATCTTATGCACCTAGCGTGGAAAGGGTCATGTAACATAAGCATGCAGTTAGACGAAAATATCTCTGGTCTGTAGTACAAAAAATTCAACGAATATATTTAATATAAAAGTTTAAACTATTCATTCAGAGTTCTTAAACATAAAGGGCATTTTGAAAAGAAACTCACTCTTCACCCCAATTACATTATATGCGATCTTGAGAATCATATCAGTGCCGTCAATACCAGGCAAGACTGTGGCTCAAGATTGGCCTGATTCAGAGGGGTCAGCGTTCACACGAGCAGATCCGTCTTGCCTTAAGCGCCCCCAATTGTCTTTATGGAGATGGACGGCGAGTAGCTCTGATGTGAAACTTTTTTACGCAAACTTACAATTCTTCTTGAACTTGTTGGGAACAGTTTTCGAAGTGGCTCTTGAATACAGTGCGCTCTCTGGCATTATGGAAACGAGCGTGTGAGGAACGGGCGAGGGTTTGGAGGGACGTTCTTCTGCTGCAGTAATTGGCATGACGTTAATGTGAGAGTTATGGGCTGTTGCGGAAGAAGGGACATGTTGAGCGGGGTTCCTAGCAAAGGCTGAGGTTGGCCTACGCACTGGTATTGGAGCGAGGAAAGGGAGAATAGATTGGGCAACGCCTTTATTGTTACGAATTTTCTGAAGTGTTTGCATTTCTATTTTGATGTTGATCCTACTTGTTAAAATAAACCTACAATAGTCCATGTTTACTCATTCCGTAATCATTGGAAAAATTACAATGTTTAGATATATATTTTTGTATAGTGAATTTCATTAACATTTGCCCTTCTCATCGAAACCTCACGGATCAGTCACTTTTTACAACAACTGTTTTCTTCTCCGAACCTTCATCATGCAGACCTTCCCCACGTTTCTTTAGTCATGTCAGGGGCCGCTGACAACAGTAACCGTCGTCGGATGTTGTTCCTGCTCAAGCTCTTCCACAACGAGACTCGTCAAGAGCCTAACTGTGCCTGAGGACCGCTTCAGGGCTCAATTGCTTGAGTTTGGTCGCAGTCAGCGGCTCTCAAGCCGATCAATCCGGAACACGCAGTCCGGTGTGGCTGTGGTAGAAATATTGACTTTTCTTGGGGATTACCGCTCTAATGGGCGTCACTTTTGCAGTATTATTCAATAAACATGGCTCTAGAAGCATTTTTGCCGCAATTTTATGAATATTTTTCTTCTGCAAAAGACGTACACTCATTCAGTGTTATGATGTCAGTGTTCACGAACACCGTTGCCTCAATTTGTTTTCTATAGTGCCAGCTCGGTGGAGAAGGAGTAACGCGTTAGCATCTCCTCTCAATTGATTTCTAGTGATTCACTGTTCATTTACTGATGACTTCCATTGTCAATGCGAAGCTACCTGACTCCGGACACACAATCCTAATAATATTAGGTCAACAGAGCAATTCACGTGAAGGAATATGAGCTACCAATTCAATCTGAGGGTATAGTGGATACCGCTGTAATTCTATGACGAATGATACGCAAATCCTTGACAGGAGTTTGGAACGCTGGACAATTTCTGGATTTGAAAGTGTGCATTGGGGACCATTTCACTCATTTTTGATCTTGGACACAATGATGTGCAATGCTGGTAGGAGGAAGTTTGCATTGAGAAAGGCACTTTAAGATTAGCTCACGAAGTTTGCATTCAAGGCGATTGCACACTTGATAGCGTTCTGTCGGCACAATAAGAAGCGATGTTGTGGATATTGAATGTGTGCATCGAACATTGCGAGTTAAAAAAACAATATTGATTATCAAGCGTAATAATTTATTAGGGTCGAAAAAAATGCACATTGCTTTCTTATGTAAAACGGTTTCCATGGAAAAATAGTTGATTACTCATAAATAACACGAATAACTATGATTGACATTATCAGAAACTTCTGAATTGGCAATATGGCAAACAAATAACAAGTTTAATTTTGCTTCTGTCATCACTCAGTAGCTCAATGGCAGAGACGTGGATTCAGACGCAACAGGACAGAAGGAGGGAACATTTGGTAGGCAGCTGCCAACAAACAGAAGAACATACGTTAAAAAATAAATGACTATAAGTCAGCGATCATTACATTATGAGAAACGGGGTACAACGATCAGAACAACCTCTGGAAAATCAGGCATGAAAGAGTACTTTTTGGATAACTTCTCTCATGAATTCAATACACAAACGCACCATGCTTGACGTGGTCATAAACGTACTTTTTTGAAAATTGCATTCATGGGGTTTCGTGTACATAAACATCAACTTATTGATAATTATCGTTCCCGTATGTCAGAAAAAATTACTGAAATCATTTCAATAAAAATAATTTTGTTCTCTCGGCCGATTCGAGCAGAATTTTAGCTTGTACCCAATTATCATGTTTGATATTCAGGTAAATGGATGCACAAGCAAACATGCCTGGCAATCTAAATCAAATTTGCCCCCAGTCAGGATCCCGGCTTCGTTTGGTCACCATCAGCGCGCAATGTTCAGAGAATAATGAAAATGTTCGCATCAGTACTGCTCCGTGAGCCTGTCAACAGCGCTGCATGACTGTGAACAGCGCTGCATGACTGTCAACAGCGCTGCATGACTCTTTACAGCGCTGCATGACTGTCAACAGCGCTGCATGACTGTCAACAGCGCTGCATGACTGTCAACAGCGCTGCATGACTGTCAACAGCGCTGCATGACTGTGAACAGCGCTGCATGACTCTTTACAGCGCTGCATGACTGTCAACAGCGCTGCATGACTGTCAACAGCGCTGCATGACTGTCAACAGCGCTGCATGACTGTCAACAGCGCTGCATGACTGTGAACAGCGCTGCATGACT
>SDVV010043184.1:0-10274 GCA_016164225.1 Gammarus roeselii
AGCCGACATCCAGTGTAATCACAGTGAACCGGTTCAGGACCTGACTAGGTTTGACTCATTGACTGAATACCCTGCCGCCCGGGCCTGAATTGGCTATCAGATCGACCACAGAAATGAAATTCGTACAATATTTTTTAGTGAGTGAGTCATTTTGTCCAAATATCGCCGTTCCGCAAGCCATTTTGGATGATACGATTTTTCTTCCTGTGTCGCAGGCACACCAATAGAAATGACGAACTATCCGGAGAAAACGCAGCAATCAAGGATGTTGAAACATCTAATTATGATGTCGATTTACTCAGCTCTCGTATTGATGTGGATTTCAGCTATCATCTACAAAACAGAAATAATCAAACCACATGCTGACCCTCCTAACGCTGCTGACCCTCCTAACGCTGTTGACGCTCCTGACGCTGCTGACTCTCCTAACGCTGCTGACCCTTATAACGCTTCTGACCCTCTTTATGCTACGAACATTACTGTCGTCCAAGACATCCCATTTGTTCTCGTAGTGTGCAAAGGTGAGTTTCAATGTTCCAATCTTGAAATGAGAAAATTGTGACCGGTTGCCACATTAGTTTTTCAGATCGATATTATACACTTTTTTAAACATTTTCTTCCTTGATGATCAATGAAACCCATCAAAGCATTGGAGGGTCTGTTCACATGCCATGTGTGGGCAATAGTCGAGGAATTCGACGTGGTGCCCCAACCCGGGCACTGAAAACATTTTATGTGCGTTCAGATCTTGTTCAGTCGACGTTGTGATTCTGTTCGGGAAGGATGGTATATAGCTTGAGTTGGCAATATTTCAATACAAATGAGAGAATGGGGATCGTGAATCTTTGCAGAGAAGAAATACAATTGAGTAAACATAAATCCACAAGTAATTTGTAGCGTCATCTTAAAAGTAGTCATCGTCTAGAATATGAAAATTGTCGGAAAGAAAAGGCTATTAATAGGTGCAAGTCATTAAAGGATGTGGTAGCAGGAGATGTTGAAGAAAATTAGGTAGCCCTAGCTTGAGACGAAGTGTTCGTTTGTGTGGAATTTTGTAACAAACATGAATAACTTATAACAATCAGGTAATCTATGTGGTAAAAATGGGGGTTCTTTGCTAAGTAAATGGGTAGAGAGTGACCACGAAAATAAATATAAAATATTTGAAGGTGTCATTGGGAGTCGAATGTATGACTTCATATGTATGAAGCATAAAAAACAATGACTATATACCATACATTAGCAAAGCAAAGAAACTTGTGTAAAAATTCGTAATTTTTGGTTAGGTTAGGCTACTTCAAGTGTAAATAACATGTAAATGTGATGTAGAATCGAATCAAATTCAAAAAATAAAATAAATTACGGATAACATTCAAACAGATGACGTAAATTATATAGGAAGAAATGTTCAATATTTGCTCAGTCAAGATTGCTAATGATGGATCAAGATATAGAGCCAAGTGGAGAGATTTGATATGCATAAAGCATAAATCAATGACTGAATACCCCACATAGACACAAAACTTAAAAAAATACATAATTCATGTTGAGCTAGGTTATATAGATTTGTATGAGGGTGATACGGCAACAATAAATGCGATGTAAGACATGGCTGGTTTCCAAATGATTATTATGACACTTGAAAATGAAATGCCGTGGTAGTATGCATTTGTGATGCATAAATAATACGTACAAATAAATAGGATACACTTATCCTGGCTATGTAGAGGGGTCGTATACGTCTATATAAATATACCTCCTCTCAAATAATGCTTAGTGACAGCAATGAAGTTGATGACCTGTGGGTGAACATCCAGGTACAAAAAAACAGATCGTTTGTTGTCGGTTCGCTTTACAGACCACCCAAAGCAAGTGCACAGTCCTTTCAATACATAGAAGCAAGATTTCGAGAAGCTTCCCGCTAAGGAAAGACGCTGTTCATTTTGGGAGATTTGAATAATGATCAATTGAAATCCAACAATACGAAGTCGATTTTTGACAGACTCGGACTGCATCAGCTCATAAAAAGCGCAACAAGAATTACTCCCGAATCCCAAACTAAATCGGATTTGCTCATCAGTAACAATCCGTCTTCCATTGTTACTACAGACGTAGAGCCCAATTCTTTCTCGGACCACCAGGAAATAAACTGCACCATTGACATCAAAAAAGAGAAGAAACAAGTATACAAAGTAACCTAATGTATAAAAAGAAATTACACCGCGGATAATTTCAGAGCACAACTAGTGGCAAACGTCAAGATGATAAAACGGATACATAGCACACATAACGTCACAGAGCAAGCCCAATTACTCACAGACTATCTTCTCACATGTCTGAACGCTCTGGCGCCAACGGAAACTAAAACAAAGAAAAGTATGCCGGTTAAATGGATTACAGAAAAACTGCGAAACGACATTGCACTTAAAAAATATCTCAAACGCAAAGCAAAACGAAGCATCACATGGTTAGAATTATTTCGAATTCAAAATGGAAGAGTCAAGCGAGAAGTCAGGAGAGCAAAAATTAAATACCATCATGAGGAACTAAAACAGTGCAAAAACAATCAAAAAGAAACGGGGAATGTGCTGAAAAGAATTGTTCCCTGCAAAAAAAAGATCACTTCGCTTACTTATCCGAACACTCAAGCAGCTTCAGAGAAGTTTAACAACTACTTCGCTGGAGTTGGGATACATGTTTTTGAAGAGGTAGCCCAGGAAGCTTATCAAGGATTACAGAGCGACGCAACAGATGCATGGAGTCCAAAAGCTTTCGATGGAGACAGCGACCAAGAATCAAACGTCAAATGGAAACCGAAGCAAGTATCGCAACACGAAGTAAAACGAGCTGTATTTGCCTTGAGGAACACAAATTCTACAGGAATAGATGGTTTAGCCCTACAATATCTAAAAGACAGCCTTATAGTCACCTTGCCTTATATCAGCACAGTTATTAACTCCTCCATAGCAAGTGAAACTTTTCCAGAGATCTGGAAGCATGCAATCATAGAAGCAATTCATAAATCTGGACAAGAATGAACCATCCAACTTTAGACCGATCAGCCTTCTGCCTGTCCTATCCAAGATTCTAGAAAAGGTAATATCCATTCAATTGATTGAATACCTCGAATCAAACAAGCTGTTCAACGACTGCCAGTATGCTTATCGGCGAAAATTGTCAACAGAAGACGCACTTATGAGCATCACTGAAGATCTGTACAAAAACTTTGATGAGTTGCAGGTATCTCTGCTGGTATTGCTAGACTTATCGAAAGCATTCAACAGTGTGAGCCATACAATTCTTTTTGGCAAGCTCCGCAACATCGGAATCGACCCTACTTGGTTCAAAAGCTATCTGACAAATCGGCAACAATCAGTTAGACTCGATAACGCCACTATGTCAAATTCGGTCACAGTTGCCTTTGGGGTCCCTCAAGGTTCGATACACGGCCCATTGTTGTTCCTGGTTTTTGTAAATGACATCGACTGTATAATACCAAAATATCAAGCAAAAATGGTAATGTACACCGATGATGTTCAAATATTGCTTTCCCGAAAACCGTCAGATCTGAATGCGCTGAAAGACGAAGCTGAGACAGCTGTAAGTACTCTGAAATCTTGGTATGATAAAAATGGGCTTAAGCTCAACTCTGAAAAAGGAAATTGCATCTTGTTTGGCTCGAACTTGAAACGGAAAGCAGCTCCTATGAATTTCTTCATCAGAATAGGCAAATCTGACATTCCTGTTGAAGGTAAAGTTATAAGTCTGGGAGTATGGTTTGATCCCAATCTTTCCTTCAAACACCACGTAACTACTCTGTGTTCGAAGTTAAATGGAACACTTTTGTTCCGAAGCTCCCCCAAAAAATAATTGACTTTCAAATCAAGATTACTGATTGTCCACGCTTTAGTATTTTCTCACATTAACTACTGTCTTTCAATTTGGGGGGAAATGCATCAAACTCAAAGAGAGAAAGTGCAAAGTTGTATAAGCATTGCGGCAAAAATAATATGCGATGATAACCACAGAAAACGAGACCATGTTAGTCCTCTCCTCGAAAAACTACAATTGCTCACTATCGACAACAAACTGGCACTCCATGAGTCGATCAGAATTCATAAAGATCTTCTAGAAAAACATTCACCCGGCAGCCAAAGGCACATATACTCTCGAGGTGAAAAGAACAATCGATTCACAAGAAATAATAATACTCTGCACATTGAACACAGGAAAACAGAAACTGCCTGTCGAGCTTTTTCAATCACTGGATCAAAATCCTGGAACAACCTCCCAACAAGCCTCAAGAATCTTGATTCCAACACGTCCTTCAAGAATAAGCTTATTGAACATCTACTGATCGATCAATTCAAAACGGTAACTTTGTCCACAAACACAAGCTAAATGCATAATACCAGTAACCAGAAAATGCATTCTGTTCATTAGCATGTCCAAAACAAACCACCGTCACAATAACTCTCAACATTGAGACACCATCTAATCGTTTTTCCAGCTTTGACAGTTAACCTCGATGTGAATTTAATTCATTGAATTATTTCTACCAATCACCGTACCATTTTTGGTGATACAAGCATTGTCACATAAACTTTTACTGTGCATTATCCTCTATAGTGAAGCATATTCATCCCATTTTGTACTCCAGTATTGATTTTTTTTAATTGTCAATTATTTAATCATTTCCTAGCGGTCATGAAGTGTATATTTTCAGTGTTATGCAAATTCTGTATGTATAATTTGTGTCGTCTACTCACCTCTTTTTTTTAAATTTTTTCAAATACTATCTGTACAGCATGTTAGCACAATTGGTTAGTTTCCCAACCCCATGTTCTTCGGATTTCCTAACCCCATATATTTAGCGATTTCCCCAACCCTATGTATTCGTAACTGTCTTAACCCCATGTATCCGCGATTTCCCCACCCGTGTATTCATGATTGTCTAACCTCATTTATTATTGATTTTCCAACGCCAGGCTTTTTTTTTGCATAATTTGTTGCAATGTGAATATAATTCATTGAATTATATCTACCAATCACCGTACCATTTTTGATGATACAATCATTGTCACCTAAACTTATATTGTGCATTATCTTCTAGCTATAGCAGAAACATATTCATCCCACTTTTGCACTCCGGTATTGAATTATTGTGATTGTCAATTATTTAAGAATTTCCTAGCGGTCATGAAGTGCAGATATTCAGTGTTATGTAAACTGATTATGTAAAATTTATGTTGTCTATTCACCTCTTTTTTATTTATACAATTTTTTAAGTGCTATCAGAACAATATGTTAACGCAATATGTTAGTTTACCAACCCCATGTTCTCAGGATTTCCTAGCCCCATATATTCGAGATTCCCCTCCCCCAAAACCCAATGTATTCGTAATTGTTCCAACCCCACGTATTCGTGTGTTCATGATTATCCAACCTCATTTATTATTGATTTCCCAACAACAGGCATTCATGATTTTTACCTTATAAAAGACATTATCTATTGATCATTGATTATAAAATTATAAATAATAATTTGTTGCATAATAAAAGAACCGGCGGCATACTAGCGATGAGCTGCGACGAATTCAATTGAACTATTAATTACGTTAATTCAAGAAGTGTACATGATAATGAAGTGTTATGTGTAATTTAAGATACATTGAAAACCCATTGCTAGTTGATGGAATTAAATGATTTAATAATAATATGAATAATAATAATAATGATAATAATAATAATAATAATAATAATAATAATATGTATGCAAAATTAATATATACAAATAAATAACATACACTCAACCTGACAATGAACCGGGGTCGTATACGTCTATAATTATTTGTGTGCATGGTGACGGCTGCGCCAATCCAAATTAAAATGACGCAGATGTTACAATTTTTTTCATATGGTAACCTATAATAAGACCAATATATTTTGCCAACAGCTAATGCTAGCAGTAATTTCAAATAATATATTCTGCAAATGACTAACCCATCCTTAAAAATGGTTTGGCGAGGCAGAGATCATTGCTCATACAGACAATATCCAACAAAAAATAACTTAACCTGACGTGAAAGACTGATCCACAATAGAAACTTTGTAACAAATGAAGTAAAATAGTTCTATTGAAACCTACCTGCAGAGTCTCATTCAAACATGTAATGGAGCGTACATATCCATTAACCCTGAAAAAAACTATGCACCTATTGGTTGAGTTAGGTTAGGTTAGAATGACTAAATCTTTAAACATTATATGACGTGAATTTAATCCATTTTAACAACTCTTGAAACAAATGAAGTGTGTTAGTTATATTGTAAATCACAGATGTGAAGTAAAAAATGGTACAGGTGGTGACTGTTTTTTTTTTGTTATAGGAACCTATAACAAGATTAATATTCGATGACATCAGCGAATCTGACCAGGTAACACCAACTTTAAAATCAATACATGTTAGTTAGGGAACAAGGATTATACAACATGTATTTCACGAAAAATATAACATAACAAGCCTACAAGACGTGAAACATACACAATGTCAAAACCTGTAACAATAGAGTGATGCATATAAATCAACACCGTACATAACCATGAGGGATGTAGATACGTGTCACCAGATGCCGGTACCGGACCATTTATGCATACAAAAGTGGATACATGCGTACATGTGTACTTGAATTGGTTATACAGTAAATCGAACTCAGATTTGTTCTGAATCAGTTAACGGTATGGTTTCGTTGTAGAAGGATGACGCCAAGCTTGCTATGGAAGCATTTAACGTAAAGGAGGTACCGGGGGTATGTGTTATTTACAGTGTGAAAATAAAAATAAGTAAATCAAGTTCCATGTTCGGGTTTTTGCGTCATCTCAAACAACACCATCATCTTGGATATGATGATCTTATAAATGAACGAGAAAATATGAGCACTAAGGATGCAAAGGGTGTATTTATAGAATATAATAAACCGGACTTGGGTTTCCAAAATCATCGCGGTATCGCATGCAAGAAATGTTGATTGGTACAATAAAATCAAATGTATATCCGACTTTGTTTCAAAATGGTTGGAAATGAAATATGATGCGAGAAAAACATGTCCCAAACAAATGAGTGATAGGAGAATTATGTAAATTTCTGATATATGCGAGAATATATTGAATGGGGATGACACCTCCGACAAGAAATATGCTGAAATGATTCGATGCTATAAACATTTAAATTAAAAAATTGGGATCGATAAAAATGTCCGCTGAAGTCTATAAACAATATTTTGGCTTTAGTAGCAATCTTACGACGTCCATAGACAGACTTGGTTCTGTAACGAAACTGCCAAGATATACATAAATGAGAGGAATTATTTTTACACTAACAATTAATACAAATCCAATGGTCTAATGAGGTTGAAGAGGTTAGGTTAGGTTAGGTTTTTGATGATTTACTAGATCAGAATTGGATGTTTGGACTCCATGATCCGTACGTGGCTTTAGTTCCAATCTTATGAACTACGAGCGTACGATCACGTACGTAGTATAACTTTTTTTGTATAACTTATGTCGCCTATTCACCCCTTCATTACTACTACAATGGTTTAGACCCATCTTTAAAATATATTAGAGCATTTAAATTTCCCAATCCTATATTGTATTCATATTTCCTGGATAATTCATGGCGTCCATCCACATCTTTGTCATCGTACAATAATGTAGACTACTCTTTACAATATGTTAGCATATTTTGATGTCCCAACCCCATGTTCTCGGAACTCTAACCACATTCATGCGTGGTTTCCCACCCCATGTACTTGTTATTTTCCACAACCATGTATTTTGTTATTTATCCATCCCAATTTTTTTTTCAGTCCCGCGTGTCACTGGTTTTCCCAACGCTATGTAGTTGGAATTATTTTGTCATAATAGACATTTTCTGTATGTGCACAGATAATACTATTCTTAATAATATTTCGCTCCATATAATCCAAACCGGCGGCCCGTAGAGATGAGTTGTGACGAATTCAAATTGAACATTCGAAGAATGATAGGTAGCTCCCTGCTTTGACAGAGGCCAACTCGACGAGAATATAATCTATTGAATCATTTCTACCATTTACCGTACCATTTTTGAAGAAACAATCATTGTCACAAATCATTTACTAGCGGTCATGAAGTGTATATATTCAGTGCCATGTATATATTTCATGAATAAATTATGTCGTCTATTCACCACTTCATTATTCATACAATGTTTTACACCCATCTTCACAATATGTAAGCGCATTTAGTCATGAAATATGTATATCCAGTGTTATGTATATATTTTTTGTATAATTTATGTCGTATATTTAACTCTTGATTATTCATATTTTACCCCATCTTTGCAATATGTTAGCGCATTTCGATTACCCAACCCCATGTTCTCAGGATTTCTTAACCCCATGTGTTGGCGGTTTAACCAATCCTATATGTATTTCGTAATTTTTCCAACCCCATGTATTCGTGATCGCCCCACCCCATGTCTTTCGCGCAAGGCATTCCTGATTCTTACCTCAAATAAGACGGTGGCTGTTGATCATTGATTATAATATTATAATTTATGATCCGTTGCATGAAATCAGAACCAACGGCGAATTCAAATTGAATTTTCGTTAACGGTAATTTAAACAGTGCTTATTTCAATAAAATTGTATGTGTTATATTTAAAAAAATGATAACACATTACCAGATGATGGAAATAAATGATTTAATAATAATATTAATAGCGTTGCATGACCAAATCCAGACCAAATGCCCTCTATTAGACGCTCGGAGTTAATTTAATGCTCTCTATTCGACGCTCAGGGTTAATATAATGCCCTCTATTAGACACTTGGAATTAATAAAATGCCCTCAATTAGACGCTCAGGGTTAATATAATGCTCTCTATTAAACGCTCGAAGTTAATATAATGCCCCCTATTAGACGCTCGGAGTTAATATACTGCCCTCTATTAGACGCGTGGAGTTAGTATAATGCCCTCTATTAGACGCTCGAGTTAATATAATACCCTCTATTAGACGCTCGGGATTAATATAATGCCCTCTATTAGACGTTCGGAGTTAATATAATGCCCTCAATTAGACGTTCGGAGTTAATATAATGCCCTCTATTCGACGTTCGGAGTTAATACATTGCCCTCTATTAGACGCTCGGAGTTGATATATCAGCCGACCATGACAGGCAAAAGTTGATAGCAAGAAAACGGTCGTACTTCTTCCTTCTTCCGCTAACCAGGATACTGAAGGAATGCCGTCTATTTATTGTTCCACAAGAACTTCATGCGAATACCCATTGTTGTTCTTGCTATCCGACTTTCAGCGAAGGGAATTGACCCGTGTTTTCAATCTTCCTGATATAAGAAGAAGCGTCCGTAACTTCTATGGAGTTGTAAAAAATAGGGCTTAACACAAAGAAGTTTTCCTCCACATGTTTAGCAGTGCTTTTTCTTGCATGGGAACTTGACATCACGGACATGAGGAAAAATACTCGTCTAAATAAAATACAGCGCCCTATCAGACACTGTCGCAGGAGGTGTGGTGGGTGAAGGTGCGCTTTAATGTGGAGGATCAGCACCTGGGAATAATAAAATACAGCGTTCTATCAGACACTGTCGAAGGAAGTGTGGTGGGTCGAGGTAAACTTTAATGTGGATGATCAGCACCTGGGAATAATAAAATACAGCGCCCTATCAGACACTGTCGCAGGAAGTGTGGTGAGTCGAGGTAAACTTTAATGTGGAGGATCAGCACCTGGGAATAATAAAATACAGCGCCCTATCAGACACTGTCGCAGGAAGTGTGGTGAGTCGAGGTAAACTTTAATGTGGAGGATCAGCACCTGGGAATAATAAAATACAGCGCCCTATCAGACACTGTCGCAGGAAGTGTGGTGAGTCGAGGTAAACTTTAATGTGGAGGATCAGCACCTGGGAATAATAAAATACAGCGCCCTATCAGACACTGTCGCAGGAAGTGTGGTGAGTCGAGGTAAACTTTAATGTGGAGGATCAGCACCTGGGAATAATAAAATACAGCGCCCTATCAGACACTGTCGCAGGAAGTGTGGTGAGTCGAGGTAAACTTTAATGTGGAGGATCAGCACCTGGGAATAATAAAATACAGCGCCCTATCAGACACTGTCGCAGGAAGTGTGGTGAGTCGAGGTAAACTTTAATGTGGAGGATCAGCACCTGGGAATAATAAAATACAGCGCCCTATCAGACACTGTCGCAGGA
>SDVV010043185.1:0-10273 GCA_016164225.1 Gammarus roeselii
TATATCGGTCACAATGGTACTGTCGTGTAGAGCACCATTGACAGTATATCGGTATCTATGGCACTGTCGTGTGGAGCTCCATTGACAGTATATTGATCTAAATGGTACTGTCGAGTGGAGAACCATTGACAGTATATCGGTCTCTATGGCACTGTAGTGTGGAGCATCATTGACAGTATATCGGACGCAATGTTACTGTCGACGGGAGCACCATTGCCGGGATATCGGTCACAATAATACTGTCGTGTGGAGTACCAATGACAGTATATCGGTCCCAATGGTACTGTCGCGTGGAACACCATTGACAGTATATCGGTCTCAATGTTACTGTCGACGAGAGCACCATTGCCGGTATATCGGTTCCAATGGTACTGTCGCGTGGAGCACCATTGACTGTATATCGGTCCCAATGGTACTGTCGTGTGGAGCACCCTTGACAGTATATCTATCTCAATGGTGCTGTCGTGTGGAGCACTATTGGCAGTATATCGGGTCAATGGTGCTCTCGTGCGGAGCTAAAATAACAGTATATCGCTCCCAATGGTACTTTCGTGCTGAGCATCATGCACAGTATATCGGTGTCAATGGTGCTATCGTGCAGAGCTCCATTGCCAGTATATCGCAATAATGGTACTGTCGTGTGGAGCACCTTTGACAGCATATCGGTCCCAATTGTACTGTCGTGTGGAGCACCATTGACAGGATATCGGTCTTAATGGTACTGTCGTGTGGAACACCATTGCCAGTATATCGGTCTCAATGGTACTGTCGTGCAGAGCTCCAATAACAGTATATCGGTTCCAATGGTTCTGTCGTGTTGAGCTCCATTGACAGTATATTGGTCTGAATGGTACTGTAGAGTGGAGAACCATTGACAGTATATCGGTCTCTATGGTGCTGTCGTGTGGAGACCCATTGACAGTATATCGGTCTTATGGGGACTCTCGTATGGAGCAAGGTGGACATTATATCATTCACAATGATACTGTCGTGTGGATCACCATTGCCAGTATATCGGTCTCAACGGTACTGTCGTGTGTAGCACCATTGACAGTATATCGGTCTCAATTGTACTGTCGCATAGAGCACCATTGACAGTATATCGGTGTCAATGGTGCTGTCCTGCGGAGCACCAATGACAGTATATCGCTCCCAATGGTACTGTCGTGTGGAGCATTATTCACAGTGTATCGGTCACAATGGTATTGTCGTGTGGAGCACCATTGTTAGTATATCGGTATTTATGGCACTGTCGTGTGGAGCATCATTGACAGTACATCGGTCTCAATGGCATTGTCGTGTGGAGCACCATTGTCAGTATATCGGTCTCAATGTTACTGTCGACGGGAGCAACATTGCCGGTATATCGGTCCCAATGGTACTGACGTGTGGAGCACCATTGACAGTGTATCGGTCCCAATGGTACTGTCGTGTGAAGCACCATTAACAGTATATCGGTCTTAATTACTGTCGTGCGGGGAACCATTGACATTATATCGGTCCCAATGGTATCGTCGTGTGGAACACCATTGACAGTATATCGGCCTCAATGGTGCGGTCGTATGGAGTACCATTGACAGTATATCGGTCTCAATGGTACTGTCGTGTGAAGAACCATTGACAGTATATCGGTCTCGATGGTACTGTCGCGTGGAGCACCATTGCCCTGGTATTGGTCTCAATAGTACTTTTCGTCTGGCGCACCATTGACAGTATATCGGTCCTAATGTTACTGTTGTGGAATACCATTGACAGTATATCGGTCCCAATGGTACTGTCTTGTGGAGCACCATTAACAGTATATCTGTCTCAATGGTGCTGTCGTGTGAAGCACCATTGGAAGTATATCGGTATCTATAGCACTGTCGTGTGGAGCATAATTGACAGTACATCGGTCTCAATGGCATTGTTGTGTGGAGCACCATTGACAGAATATCGGTCTCAATGGTACTGTCGTGTGGAGCACCATTGACAGTATATCTGTCTCAATGATGCGGTCGTGTTTAGCACCATTGGCAGAATATTGGTCTCAATGGTAGTGTCGTATGGAGCACCATTGACAGGATACCAGACTTAATGGTTCTGTCGTGTGGTGCACCATTGACACTACATCTGTCTCAATGGTACTGTCGTGTGGAGCATCATTGACAGTACATCGGTCTCAATGGCATTGTCATGTGGAGCACCATTGACATGATATCGGTCTCAATGGTACTGTCGTGTGGAGAACCTTGTACAGTATATAGGTCTCAATGGTACTGTCATGTGGAGCCCCATTGACAGTATATCGGTCTCAATTGTACTCTCTCTTGGAGCTCCATTGCCAGTATATCGGTTTCAAGAGTACTATCGTGCTGAACACCTTTGACAGTATATCGGTCTCAATCGTGCTGGGGTGTGGAAAAATATTTACATTGTATCGGTCTCAATGATGCTGTTGTATGGAGCACCATTGGCAGAATATTGGTCTCAATGGTAGTATCGTATATAGCACCATTGACAGTATACCAGTCTCAATGGTACTGTCGTGTGGAGCACCATTGCCAGTGTATCGGTCTCAATGGTACTGTCGTGTGGAGCACCATTGACAGTACATCGGTCTCTATGGTACTGCGTGGGGAGCACCATTGACAGTATACCAGTCTCAATGGTACTGTCGTGTGGAGCACCATTGACAGTTCATCGGTCTCTATGGTACTGCGTGGGGAGCACCATTGAAGGTATATCAGTCTCAATGGTACTGTCGTGTTGAACACCTTTGACAGGATATCGGTCTCAATGGTTCTATCGTGTGGAGCACCACTGACAGTATATTGTTCTGAATGGTACTGTCGAGTGGAGCACCATTGACGGTATATCGGTCTCTATGGTGCTGTCGTGTGGAGCCCCATTGACAGTATATCAGTCTCATGGGGACTGTCGTATGGAGCACCGTTGACATTATATCTTTCTCTATGATACTGTCGTGTGGAGCACCATTGACCATATATTGGTCTCAATGGTACTGTCGTATTGAGCACCATTGACACAATATCGGTGTCAATGGTGCTGTCGTGTGGAGCATCATTGACAGGACATCGGTATTAATAGCACTGCCGTGTGGAGCACCATTGACAGGATATCGGTCTCAATGGTACTGTCATGTGGAGTACCATTGACAGTATATCGGTCGCAATGGTGCTGTCGTGTGGAGCACCATTGACAGGATATCGGTCTCAATGGTACTGTCATGTGGAGAACCATTGACAGTATATCGGTCGCAATGGTGCTGTCATGTGGAGCACCATTGACAATAAATCGGTCTCAAGGGTATTGTCGTGCTGAACACCATTGACAGTATATCGGTCTCAATGGTACTGTCGTGGGGAAAACCATTACATCACATCGGTCCCTATGGTACTGTCGTGTGAAGCACCATTGAAAGTATATCGGACTCAAAGGTGCTGTCGTATGGAGCACCATTGACAGTATATCGGTCTTAATGGTACTGTCGTGTGGGGCACCATTTACAGTATATCGGTCTCAATGGTACTGTCTTGGGGAGCACCATTGCCGGTATATCGATCTCAATGGTACTGTCGTGTGGAGCACCTTTGACAGTATATCGGTCTCAATAGTACTGTCCTGTGGCACACCATTGACAGTATATCGGTCTTAATTGTACTGTTGTGTGGAGCACCATTGACAGTTTATCGGTTTCAATGGTAATGTCGTGTGGAGCAGCATCAACAGTATATCGGTCTAGATAGTGCTGTCGTTTGGAGCACACTTGACAGTATATCGGTCTCAATAGTACTGTCGTGTGGAGCACCATTGAAAGAGTTTCGGTCTCAATGGTACTGTCGTGTGGAGCACCATTGACAGTATATCGTTCCCAAGGGTTTGTCGTGTGGAGCAATATTGACAGTATATCGGTCTCAATGGCAATGTCGTGTGGAGCACCATTGACAGTATATCGGTATATATGGCACTGTCGTGTGAAACACCATTGACAGGATGTCGGTCTCAATGGTACTGTCGTGTGGAGCACTTTGACAGCATATCGGTCCCAATTGTACTGTCGTGTGGGGCACCATTGACAGGATATCGGTCTCAATGGTACTGTCTTGTGGAAAATCATTGACATTATATCGGTCCCAATGGTACTGTCGTGTGAAGCACCATTGACAGTATATCGGTCTCTATGATACTATCGACGGGAGCACCATTGCCGGTATATCGGTCCCAATGGTACAGTCATGTGGAGCAACAATGACAGTATATCGGTCCTAATGGTACTGTCGTGTGTAGCAACATTGACAGTTTATCGGTCTCAATGTTACTGTCGACGGGAGCACCATTGCCGGTATATCGTTCCCAATGGTACTGTCGTATGGAGCACCATTGACAGTACATCGGTCCCAATGGTAACAGTATATATGTCTCAATGGTGCTGTCGTGTGGAGTACCATTGGCAGTATAAAGGTGTCAATGATGCTGTCGTGCGGAGCTCAAATGACAGTATATCGCTCCCAATGGTACTGTCGTGTTAAGCATTATGCACAGTATATCGGTGTTAATGGTGCTGTCGTGCGGAGCTCCAATGCCAGTATATCGCTCCCAATGGTACTGTCGTGTGGAGCACCATTGGCAGTATATCGGTATATATGGCACTGTCGTGTGGAGCACCATTGACAGGATGTCGGTCTCAATGGTACTGTCGTGTGGAGCACTTTGACAGCATATCGGTCCCAATTGTACTGTCGTGTGGGGCACCATTGACAGGATATCGGTCTCAATGGTACTGTCGTGTGGAGCATCATTGCCTGTATATCGGTCTCGATGGTATTGTCGAGTGGAGAACCATTGACAGTATATCGGTCTCAACGGTACTGCCATGTGGAGCACCATTGACAGTATATCGGTCTCAATAGTACTGTCGTGTGGAGCACCATTGAAAGTATATCGGTCTCAATGGTACTGTTGTGCGGAGCATTATTGACAGTATTCGGTCTCAATGGAACTGTCGTGTGGAGCACCATTGAAAGAGTTTTGGTCTCAATGGTACTGTCGTGTGGAGCACAATTGAAAGTATATCGGTCTCAATGGTACTGTTGTGCGGAGCACTATTGACAGTATATCGGTCTTAATGGAGTTGTCGTTTGGAGCAACATTGACTGTTTATCGGTCTCGAGTGTACTGTCGTGTGGAGCACCATTGACAGTATATCGGTCTCAATGGCAATGTCGTGTGGAGCACCATTGACAGTATATCGGTTTCTATGGTACTGTCGGGTGGAACACTATGGACAGTATATCAGTCTCAGTGGACATGTCGTGTGGAGCACCATTGACAGTATATCGGTCTCTATGGTACTGTCGGGTGAAACACCATGGACAGTATATCGGTCTCAATGGTACTGTCGTGTGGAAAATCATTGACATTATATCGGTCCCAATGGTACTGTCGTGTGGAGCACCATTGACAGTATATCGGTCTCAATGTTACTGTTGACGGGAGCACCATTGCCGGTATATCGATCCCAATGGTACTGTCGGGTGAAGCACCAATGACAGACTATCGGTCCCAATGGTACTGTCGGGTGGAGCACCATTGACAGTATATCGGCCTCAATGTTACTGTTGACGGGAGCACCATTGCCGGTATATCGGTCTCAATGGTACTGTCGTGTGGAGCACCATTGACAGTATATCGGTCCCAATGGTACTGTCGTGTGAAGCACCATTAACAATATATCTGTCTCAATGGTGCTGTCGTGTGGAGCAATATTGGCAGTATATCGGTGTCAATGGTGCTGTCGTGCGGAGCTCAAATGACAGTATATCGCTCCTAATGGTACTGTCGTGTTGAGCATCATGCACAGTATAACGGTGTCAATAGTGCTGTCGTGCGGAGCTCCAATGCCAGTATATCGCTCCCAATGGTACTGTCGTGTGGAGCACCATTGGCAGTATATCGGTATCTATGGCACTATCGTGTGGAGCACCATTTGCAGGATGTGGGTCTCAATGGTACTGTCGTTTGGAGCCCCTTTGACAGCATATCGGTCCCAATTGTACTGTCGTGTGGAGCACCATTGACAGGATATCGGTCTCAATGGTACTGTCGTGTGGAGCATCATTGCCAGTATATCGGTCTCGATGGTACTGTCGTGTGTAACACCATTGACAGTATATCGGTCTCAACGGTACTGTCGTGTGGAGCACTTTCGACAGTATATCGGTCTCAATGGTACTGTCGTGTAGAGCTCCAATAACAGTACATCGGTTTCAATGGTTCTATCGTGTGGAGACCCATTGACAGTATATCAGTCTCATGGGGACTGTCGAATGGAGTACCGTTGACATTCTATCTTTCTCTATGATACTGTCGTGTGGAGCACCATTGACAGTATATCGGTCTCAACGGTACTGTCTTGTGGAGCACCATCGACAGTATATCGGTCTCAATGGTACTGTCGTATTGAGCACCATTGCCGGTATATCGGTCTCAATGGTACTGTCGTGTGGAGCATCTTTGACAGTATATCGGTCTTAATAGTACTGTCGTCTGGCGCACCATTGACAGTATATCGGTCTTAATGGTACTGTTGGGTGGAGCACCATTGACAGTATATCGGTTTCAATGGTAATGTCGTGTTGAGCACCATCAACAGTATATCGATCTCAATGGTGCTGTCGTGTGGAGCACGATTGCCAGTATATCGGTTTCAATGGTGCTGTCGTGTGGAGCACCATTGACAGTGTATCGGTCTCGAGGGTACTGTCGTGTGGGGAATCTTTTACAGTATATAGGTCGCAATGGTACTGTCATGTGGAGCACCATTGACAGTTTATCAGTCTCAATTGTACTCTCTCTTAGAGCACCATTGCCAGTATAACGGTCTCAAGAGTACTGTCGTGCTGAACACCATTGACAGTATATCGGTCTCAATGGTGCTGTCGTATGGAAAAATATTTACATTATACCGGTCCCAATGGTACTGTCGTGTAGAGCATTATTGACAGTATATCGGTCTCAATGATGCTGTTGTATGGAGAACCATTGGCAGAATATTGGTCTCAATGGTAGTGTCGTATGAAGCACCATTGACAGTATACCAGTCTCAATGGTACTGTCGTGGGGAGCACCATTGCCGGTATATCAGTCTCAATGGTACTGTCGTGTGGAGCACCATTGACAGGATATCGGTCTCAATGGTACTGTCGTTTGGAGCACCATTGCCAGCGAATCGGTCTCAATGGTGCTGTCGTGTGAAGCACCATTGACAGAACACCGGTCTCAATGGTACTGTCGTATAGAGAACCATTGACAGTATATCGGTCTCAACGGTACTGTCGTGTGGAGCACTATCGACAGTATATCGGTCTAAATGGTACTGTCGTGTGGAGCACTATCGACAGTATATCGGTCTAAATGGTACTGTCGTGTAGAGCTCCAATAACAGTATATCGGTTTCAATGGTTCTATCGTGTGGAGCACTACTGAAAGTATATTGTTCTGAATGGTACTGTCGAGTGGAGCACCATTGACAGTATATTGGTCTCTATGGTGATGTCGTGTGGAGACCCATTGACAGTATATCAGTATCATGGGGACTGTCGTATGGAGCACCGTTGACATTATATCTTTCTCTATGATACTGTCGTGTGGAGCACCATTGACAGTATATCGGTCTCAACGGTACTGTCTTGTGGAGCACTATTGACAGTATATCGGTCTCAATGGTACTGTCGTATTGAGCACCATTGACAGTATATCGGCGTCAATGGTGCTGTCGTGTGGAGCATCATTGACAGGACATCGGTATCAATAGCACTGCCGTGTGGAGCACCATTGACAGGATATCGGTCTCAATGGTACTGTCATGTATAGTACCATTGACAGAATATCGGTCGCAATGGTGCTGTCGTGTGGAGCTCCATTGACAGGATATCGGTCTCAATGGTACTGTCATGTGGAGTACCATTGACAAAATATCGGTCGCAATGGTGCTGTCGTGTGGAGCACCATTGACAGTAAATCGGTCTCAAGGGTAATGTCCCGCTGAACAGCATTGACAGTATATCGGTCTCAATGGTACTGTCGTTGGGAAAATCATTACCATCACATCGGTCCCAATGGTACTGTCGTGTTAAGCACCATTGAAAGTATATCGGACTCAATGGTAGTGTCGTGTGGGGCACCATTTACAGTATATCGGTCTCAATGGTACTGTCATGGGGAGCACCATTGCCGGTATATCGATCTCAATGGTACAGTCGCATGGAGCACTATTGACAGTATATCGGTCTTAATAGTACTGTCGTGTGGGGCACCATTTACAGTATATCGGTCTCAATAGTACTGTCATGGGGAGCTCCATTGCCGGTATATCGATCTCAATGGTACTGTCGTGTGGAGCACCTTTGACAGTATATCGGTCCCAATGGTACTGTCATGAGGAGCACCATTGACAGTTTATCGGTCTCAATTGTACTCTCTCTTGGAACACCATTGCCAGTATATCGGTCTCAAGAGTACTGTCGTGTTGAACACCATTGACAGTATATCGGACTCAATAGTGCTGTCGTGTGCAGCCCCATTGACAGTATATCGGTCTAATGATGTTGTCGTATTTAGCACCATTGGCAGAATATTGGTCTCAATGTCAGTGTCGTATAAGCACCATTGACAGTATACCAGTCTCAATGGTACTGTCGTGTGGAGCACCATTGACAGTACATCGGTCTCAATGGTACTGTCGTGGGGAGCACCATTGCCGGTTTATCAGTCTCAATGGTACTGTCGTGTGGAGCACCATTGACAGGATATCGGTCTCAATGGTACTGTCGTGTGGAGCACCATTGCCAGTGTATCGGTCTCAATGGTACTGTCGTGTGAAGCACCATTGACAGAACATCGGTCTCAATGGTACTGTCGTATAGAGCACCATTGACAGTATATCGGTCTCAGCGGTACTGTCGTGTGGAGCAAGATCGACAGTAAATCGGTCTCAATGGTACTGTCGTGTAGAGCTCCAATAACAGTATTTCGGTTTCAATGAGTGTGTCGTGTGGAGCTCCAATGACAGTATATTGGTATGAATGGTACTGTCGAGTGGAGAACCATTGACAGTATATCGTTCTCTATGGTGCTGTCGTGTGGACACCCATTGACCGTATATCGGTCTCATGGGGATTGTCGTATGGAGCACCGTTGACATTATTTCTTTCTCAATGATATAGTCGTGTGGATCACCATTGTCAGTATATCGGTCTCAACGGTACTGTCGTGTGGAGCACCATTGTCAGTATATCGGTCTCGATGGTACTGTCGTGTGATGCACCTTTTACAGTATATCGATCCCAATGGTACTGTCATGTGGAATACCATTGACAGTATCTCGGTCTCAATTGTACTCTCTCTTGGAGCACCATAGCCAGTATATTGGTCTCAATGGCAATGTCGTGTGGAGCACCAATGACAGTATATCGGTCTCAATGGAATTGTCGTGTGGATCACAATCGACAGTATATCGGACTCAATAGTACTGTCGTATGCAGCCCCATTGACAGTATATCGGTCTCAATGATGTTGTCGTATTTAGCACCATTGTCAGAATATTGGTCTCAATGTCAGTGTCGTATAAGCACCATTGACAGTATACCAGTCTCAATGGTACTGTCGTGTGGAGCACCATTGACAGTACATCGGTCTCAATGGGACTGTCGTGTGGAGCATTATTGACAGTATATCGGTCTCAATTGCATTGTCGTGTGGAGCACCATTGACAAGATATCGGTCTCAATGGTACTGTCGTGTGAAGAACATTTTCCAGTATAACGGTCCTAATGGTACTGTCGTGTGAAGCACCATTGACAGATCATCGGTCTCAATGGTACTGTCGTATAGAGCACCATTGACAGTATATCGGTCTCAACGGTACTGTCGTGTGGAGCACTATCGACAGTTTATCGGTCTCAATGGTACTGTCGTGTAGGGCTCCAATAACAGTATATCGGTTTCAATGGTTCTATCGTGTGGAGCACCACTGACAGTATATTGTTCTGAATGGTACTGTCGAGTGGAGCACCATTGACAGTATATCGGTGTCTATGGTGCTGTCGTTTGGAGACCCATTGACAGTATATCAGTCTCATGGGGACTGTCGAATGGAGTACCGTTGACATTAAATCTTTCTCTATGATACTGTCGTGTGGAGTACCATTGACAGTATATCGGTCTCAACGGAACGTGCTTGTGGAGCACCATTGACAGTATATCGGTCTCA
>SDVV010043187.1:0-10273 GCA_016164225.1 Gammarus roeselii
AGTGAGTTATAATGACACATTTAGACGGCTGATGCAGGTCCCTCGCTCGACGTCAGCGAGCAGGGTTTTTGCTGAAAATCAATCAGATCACATCAAGGTACTGTTCCGTAAAGCGGCACACAGCCTTATGACTCGAGTTATGAACTCCCCAAATGAAATCCTCGTTGCAATCTGCTCTGGTGATACGCTCGCTGCCCCGTCATTGTTAAGGCGATGGAGAGAATTACTATACGCATAAGCAGGATAGAGTTGTATGCCGTAACTTGTTCTTAGTTGTGTGCGGTAATTTTATAACTTTGTTCACACTGTAACCCTAAAATAAGATGTCTCAATTGTAAAACTATGCCCATGTTGGTTGTCAATAAAGATTTTATTATTATTCATTATTATTATTACTTGCATAAGCTTAGCAAAGTTGAAACTTTTTTTAGCAATCGTGTCGTTTCGGTTGTATTTCGGCCAGCCTCCTAGGAGTTTGGGGGGCTGGGTAATCGTGTTCCGAGTATGAATGAGATACACGTTGTAGGGTTAAAGTTATATAAATTCTTCCGCCCTTCACCTCGTACAGACCTTTGACCAAACTGGGTCCAGAATTTAAATGAAAACTTTCCCTGGTATTTGTCGTTGCAAGTTTACGTTGCAATAATATTCACGCTGTTCCTCGCCTTGTCGTGGGATGAACCGGCCACTTCACCCAATTCGCATGGGTCCGACTAGTCGCTCAAAGAATTAACCGCTACACCCTCCCCGTAATAAATCCCGATGTAGAGTCTTATACAGTACACATGAGCCTTCTTGCACGCTTTACACGTCAGTTACAAATATTAACCAAACGCCCAGCACATTGTGTGCTGGGCTTAGTCACGCGGGCCCCCTCACTGCTATCACACAACACCACAAACAACTTACCGCAGCTTCACACCTCCAGCAATACCTGAACTCTCTCCAAGAATGGCTGCTGGGAAAAAGAATGTATGTGTACGCAAGCAAGTTACCCCTCACATTATTAACACCAAATATCAGTGAACAACACGTCCACCCTCATGTCACGCTCATCAACACTCCTGTACCCCACAGGCCCAAAACAACTATCTTTGGAGTACCTTTTGACACGGGGATGACGTTCAAACCTCACGCAAACAACATCTGCATAAAAGCCAAATCCAGACTGAACGTGTCCCGGACACTTACTCCTACCACTATAGTCACTCTAACAAATCTAATACAACACAATACAAACATTTCGTCAGGCCCATCATCTCTTACGAATACTCCGTTCGGTCCTCTGGCCATTCACCCACACACATTAATTTCCTACGAAGAATATAGAACTCTGCTTTGCGCATCGCAACGAGCTGAACACTAACCGCACCTATTTCCCACCTGCATGAGGCCTTCCTTATCAGACAACACCTTGATATGAGATACAGATACAAACACAGGCACTACGTCGAATCCCCCAGGGGGTGGTTGACATTCTCATACACTAACTCACTCCACACTCTACTACTACTCAGCCCTTTTGCGCTAAAGGGTCGGTCCGGAGGACCCCGCAACGCAGATTCTAGGTCAGCAGTGCGGTCCGAGGTACGTGCCGGCAGCAGGGCTCGAAAGGGAAAACGGTTTCCCTCTTCCGCGTCATAGTGATCGAGCTGGCCCCCTCCCTGCTCACGATCATCCCGTTTCTCAACGCGACGCCAAGGGAGGGAAAACTCATCAAGGCAGCGTCAAAACTTATCCATTAACAACCATTCTCCACTCCCGCCTATCCATTGCACGCTTACGTGCTACCTCCACACTTATGTCTCTCCTTCCTAACGCCTGCTTCACCCCATCCATTCAATCAAACACTTTGGTCTAACTCGAGGCCTACGTCCACCCACCGCCGCTTTCATCACCCGTTTAACTAATCTCCCGACACCCATCCGAACCATATCAGAACACGTGAATCTACACTGTTCTCTAACCTCTTCACCATCCCGGTTCTAATTCATTCAACGTCGTTACTTATCCTGTCTCTCAGCGTCACTCCAGCCATGCTCCTCCGTAGAACACAGTTGAAACAATTGCTCCCTCATACAACCCACTCCTTGCGTCCTCCCCCAACGTCCTAAAGCTCATTGCACTCTTCAGTGCACCTAACACTTAACACCTTCCTTCTCGACATCTCCTCAGAATTCACCACGAGTGTCGTATCATTTGCAAACAGCAATCGACTCAACTGACAACTCCGCTCATTCGCTCACAACAGCTCTAAGCCACGGCGCAATGCACTCTCGCATTCATCTCCCTCACCACTCCATTCATATAGAGATTGAACAGTGAGGGAGACAACCCAGCATTGTCTCGGTACCATTTTTACTGTGTGCTAAGCACTCACCTCGTTTCCCAATCTGACTCATCCTCTGCTGCCAACATAGAAATTCTAAACCTCTTTCAACAGATTTCCGCCCACTTCATACAGACGCACACCTTCCATAGCATTTCCATGTTGACCCTATCGCAGATCTTTTCCAGATCCATAAACGCCCAGAATACATCATCTCCCTTCGCAAGGTAGCTTCTTCTCACAGACCTGTTTTGCTGCAAAAATCTGATAAGTACACCCTCTACCACTCCCTCTACTACTCCCTCTACTACTCGGTACACCCTCTACCATATGTGTGCATGTGTATGTACATATGCATGTTCCTTTGTTGTGATGTTGTGAGCACAAAAGGGCTAAGTTGTGTGAGTGTGAGCGTATGAGGGTGTGAGGTGAGCCTTGCCGTCGGCCGCCCCTCTTTCTGAGGGATGCGGCCTAGTTTCTGTATCTGTGACTAACAAGATAGCTGTGTGATAAGTTGCCTGAAGCAACAAATTTCCGGATCTTTCAGCGCCATTGTTTTGCCGTGCTTCTGCGGTTCTGGCGTGCTTTGGCATTTGTTCCTTCTGTCTTGCTCTGCACTCTTTCTGTGCTGGCTTGTTGAGCAGTCTCGAGGCCACCAAAGTGAGATACTCCTGAAGCCACACTGTTCCTCGACAAGTGCACGATTCGTACAGTCTCTAATCCTCTTGATAAACACTCTCCCGTACATACTACCTACATCACATTACAAACTTATACCTCTCGAGTTGCAGCATTCGTTTTTATCATTTGCCCTCGTACAGCGGAGTAATGCATGCACTGCTCCACTCAATCGGTACCACGACCGACACAACACACAGGTTCTGTTGCCTCATCAGCTATTCGACTATCATTGTTCCACTCCTCTCAGGCACACAGTCGCAACGTCGTCCTCACATGGGGCTTTCCCTGCTATTATTACCTATACCGCCTTCTGCAAATCTTCCTTAGTAACGCTAAAAACAAGTATCTGTCAACACCGGTATCCATGCCCCACCACCCACAGCAACAATGTCAGTATCTAATTCATTCTTAACAGTCTGCAATTAATCAAAATACTCTGCTCACCTCTTCCATACATCACCACTATCCAACAACAACCGGCCGAATTCATTTTTCACCACCTCCTTTTCGGTCTCCCCTTTCTCACCCTCTTCATTTCTTTCCAGAACGCCTTTTTGTTCTCAAAATTTTGTCACTACTGTCTGACCCACCTGGTATCAGTGTCCTTCCAGGCTCTCCTCACCACCCGTTTCACATCTTTTATTTCCTCTCTATAGTTGTCGTAGGCCACCACCGACCTCGCTTGCAATCACTCAAAGGTTCTTCTCTTTGGCGTCAACACCAGTTTGACGTATTTATTCCACCATTCGCAACCCTTCTTCTTGCACCCGCCGGCAGCGCACACCGCACACATTTTTCGCACATCTCAACAAGGCATCATTGTACGTTTCCCATTCATCCTCGACGTTTCTCGGATCCAGCCCTCTCACATTTCCAAATATCTTCCTTAATGCCTCTCACACTTCATTATTCTTTGCTCAACCCCCGCTCCTTAGCTCATTTTTCCACGTTCAGTTCACTCACCTTCACTACCTCTCTTCCTCCTCCTATTCTTTTGGTCCATTTACACCTCTGCTCCACTCTTAATTTTCCGTCCACCAGTTGATGGTCAGACATTCCTCCACGCACCCCTCTCAACAACCGCACATCTAGCAGCCTCCCCCCCATTCTCCTCGAAATCAACTCAAAATCCATCAGCTCTTTCTCCATCACTACACCATAGGCCATCATTACCCATGTGTACAAGTAAATATCTCGCTTCTTGAACAAGCTGTTTCCAACCACCAGCTCCCACTCCATGCACAAACCTATCGGGTTTTCTCCTCAATCATTTCTTCCGGGAACGCCATACCTCCCTACCACGTTCTCAACCGCTACATCTGCAACGCTCGCATTTAGGACACTCAGTGCAACCGCGTTGTATCGACCTCCAAAACTCTCTCTACACTCACTCAGGTCAGTCCATAATTGCTCTCTCTCCTCCTCACTCTTCTCGCTTTTAGATTCGGTAACACTCGCAAACGCCCATCCTTCTATGCCTAACTTGACATTCACCGACATCAATCTTGAAGACACCTCCTTACTTTCGGTAACGGTACTGGCCAACCGATCACTAAATATAAACCGTATACCTTCTCGTGCCGAATCTTCCTCCGCACCCGACTTTCTTCCACTTACCACGCCGAACTCACATTCGCCCGTACCTTTCATCTTGGTCCCGCTCAGCGCCAACACATCAAACTTCTTCCTCACGAACGTCTCACCAATTCTCTTCCTATTGCTTCATTCGTATTACAACCACACACATTCAGCTACCCTAACAATAGGGCTTGGAGAAGTGTGCCCCCCTTCCTCTCCGCTCGTCTTGCCATTTCTGAGGGAGGGAGGGAGGTATCCCTACCCCTCTTCGCTCTCCACCCCTATGAGTCGCATTCATACCGTAGCAAAATTTTAAATCCTCCGACACAAGGCACCCATATTAGTTGCCTCATACGACACACGGGGGTTACGGTGGCATGATTCTAATCCCCTGCGGGCCGAGCGCATCCCTGCTCCCACATATTGAATTCATTACGACATATTAAATCCATCCACCCGACTGGCGAATGTGGCTGCAACATGCAAATGATGATGCCGCATCACGAGTGGAGAGTGTCCCACAGATGTGAGCCAGGTGGTAGCTGCGTTGTTACGTGCTGGGAACAGCGCAAAACTCCAAGTAAGTATCCAAGTATGTCAAACTAACCTAAAATTTAATTACGCACCGGCAGCACTCTTCGGCCATTTTTACATTATCATTCCTCGTCCTACAGACACATCTATGCACAAACAGGTACACACATATATTTACTTCCCAGCTCTTGCACGAAAATAGAGTTAACAGGGTCGTAGAGAGCCAGCTACCTGAGGTGAAGTAGAGGAGTTGGGGTTGTCGAGGGAAAACGGGACTCACCTGTCACGGCTGAGCTGCGGGCACCACACGGATCTCCAGTCATACCAGCAGAGACTGGGGAACGTCTCCTCCGATCACTGTCTGCGATGCCGGGATTCGCCTCATACGGTTGAGCACGTCATGACGTCGTGCCTAGCCATCGCACTTTGCAGGCTCAACCATGAGATCTCGTCGGTACTTGATCTGTAGGAACGCCCACTAGACAGCATAGATTCTATCGGGGGTCTAGACCTAATATGGGGGTCTGCACCTGCTGAAACCTTCCCAACATTCACATGTCGGTGGGTACCCGGGTTGCGGGATGATCTCCGGGGTGTGGAGATCCATGACTCATGGGCATGGGATCTGTAGGCCACAGCACTTTCCACTTAGCAAGGCGACGGAGAAACGATGCGATGCAAATATAGCAAATGAATTGATGAATCTACACCAGCCTGTATGACTTGAATCAGCTAAACTTTCAACTGCTGAGACAGAATTTCCCTCTAATTTCCTGGAAATTTTAATTTGAAAATTTGCATGTTCGATCGGTTCCTGTAACTATGACTTGTTCTTCTTATCGCTACACAAATTTTTCACCTTGTGCAGAGAAAACTGAATATTTTCGGTTAATCTGCATTAAGAACAGAACTTATACTAGACCAGACTATTTAGGAAATAACTGAACTCTTTTCAATTTTTCCGAACTTCTCACAAAGAACTGAACATGTACTAATTTTTTTTCAGTTTATTTTCATGTAGAATGGACCTTAGGCCAATTTCAAGATCATTTCAAGATATTTTTAACATTTACCCAATCTTCAGGTATTTTTCGTGATGTGTTGAACCTGTGCCTGGTGCTGCTGCTGGCGTGGCTTAGTCTTCCTGTGGTGGTGAACCTGCTGTCGTCACGACAGGCCATGAACACGTCCTATGACCCCTTCAGGGTCCTTAACACCTACGGGGCCTTTGGCAGGTGAGATTTCAGTTGTGTAGTCAGCGCTTTTTCACTGGTTTAATTTATTTGAATTTAATTATGTAACAAAAACTTTTAACAATCATCATGCGCTTAGTAGTACAATTAACACAGTTCCTCAACCTATTGGCTACATATGCGGCACGAAATTCACAGGTTAAATTAATTTATTGCTGATGAACATGTTCAATTTGATTCAAATTTAATCAGACATGGACTTCATGGCCCGGGTGGAGGGGCTAGGAATCCCTCTTTCTGAAATACCCTTCCTCAAAGACGGCAAGACAAGCGGGGGGAGGAGAGGCTCACACATCTCCGAACCCTATTGTTAGGGTCGCTAAATGTGCATAGCTGTAGTTCGAATGAGGTAAAGATGAGAGAGATTGGTGAGATGTTTATGAGGAGGAAGTTTGATGTGTTGGCGCTGAGTGAGACGAAGTTTAAAGGTAAGAGTGAATGTGAGTTTGGTGTGGTAAGTGGAAGAAAGTCTGGTGTGGAGGAAGGTTGGGCACGTGAAGATGTGGTCTTGATATTGAGTGATCGGTTGGCTAGTAGCGTTACCGAATGGAAGGAGGTGTCTTCAAGATTGATGTGGGTGAAAGTTAAGTTAGGCTTGAAAAAAATGGGCATTTGTGAGTGCTTACGGACCTGGTAGCGGGAGGAGTGAAGAGGAGAGGGAGCAATTCTGGACTGACCTGAGTGAGTGTATTGAGAGTTTTAGGAGGTCAATTCAATGTTGTTGTACTAAGTGACCTTAATACGAGAGTTGGAGACGTAGTGGTGGAGAATGTGATAGGATGGTATGGCGTTCCTGGTAGAAATGAGACATTGGAGGAAACCTGACAGGTCTGTGGATGGTGCAGGAGTTGGTGGTCGGGAACAGTTTGTTCAAGAAGCGAGATATCCACAAGTACACATCCTCGTACGGCGTCCATTCGTCCGAGGGAATTATGTGGTTTCCGTTTTTCATTTTTTTTCGACGTTGAGAAAGCATGTGACACTAACTGCGATTACGGTATCAGGAAGGTTCTCCATCGCAAACGGCTGGGAGGCCGTCTGCCACGCTTTATCCACCAATTTATGCAAAATCGTATCTTTAGGGTTAAGGTCGGCGACCCTGTCACCATCGTACCCTCAAGAAATGGGCGTCCTCGAGGAAGTGTCCTCGGTGTCACTCTTTTTAACCTCAGAATCGACCAGTTGGTCGACATTCTTCCACTCGTTTTATCCTCGAAATCGACCAGGTAGCCGACATTCTTCCGCGTTAGGGAAGACTGCTTTCATCACTATATGTGGACGACCCACAAATAAGCTAGAGGTACTTTAGCTCTTTAACAATTCAACATGAACTCCAGAACCGTCTAAACCTAGTCGGGAACTGGGCTTCCTTAAACGGATTCCGATTCTCGCCCTATACAACCAAAAGCATGCGTTTCACCCTTGTGCCCGGCTTACACCTAACACCAGCCCTAACGCTGCACAACACACCTCTAGTATACGAAGAATCTATAAAGTTTCTGGGTCTTGTGTGGCACCCAAAACTCACATGGCGAACCCACATTACAGCCCTGGAGACCCGCTGCAAAAGGTCAACGGGACTTATCCTCTCGGTAACATTCCTGAAATTTTTGGTGCCGATACGAACAACGGCATGACATTGTTCAGAACAATAATACGCTCACGCATTGACTAAGGGCCGTTGTTAACCGGTCAGTTGTCAAAACCACTCTCAATCATCGAAAATAATGCTATGCGTATCACAACCGGCACGTTCCGTTCCGCTCACATCGATTCCCTGAACGTGCCAGCTACCGAGCCTCTTCTTTTGCTGCTCCGGCGTGACAAACTCTCTCTACCATACGATTTCAAGTCTAGGAGCCTTATCAACAAACCAGCACTGAACGACATCACCAATATTTTGATAGACTCCTCTTGGGGGCTAAGAAGAATATATGCTTGGGGGGTGAGAGCAGCGGAGAGAAGAAGGTTGAATGTTTTCGAAATGAAATGTTCGAGGAGCATGGCTGGAGTAACACTGAGAGACCGGATCACCAACGACGTGGTTCGAAACAGAACAGGGATGGTGAAGGAGTTGGAGGACAGAGTGGATTCGCGTGTTCTGAGATGGTTCGGACACATGGAGAGGATGGATGAAGGGAGATTGGTGAAAAGGGTGATGAATGCGGAGGCGAGTGTACGCGGGCCTAGAGGTAGACCGAAGTTTGGGTGGATGGATGGTGTGAAGCAGAAGTTAAGAAGGAGAGACATGAGTGTGGAGGGGGCGAGGGAGCGTGCAGTGGACAGGCGTTAGTGGAGAATGGTTGTGAATGGTTGATTTTGACGCTGCTCTGATGTGCTTTCCCGCCCTTGGCATCCCACGTCGGGATGGTTGTGGGTAGATGGGCCCGGTCATTATGACGCGGCGGGGGTAAACCAGTGAAAACTGTCGGGCCCTGCTGCTGACGACGGATCCTCGCACTGCATTCGTGACCCAGAGTGTATGTTGTGTTTGTACCGGCCGGACCCTTTAGCGCAAAAGGGTTAAGTTGTGAACGTGTGAGGTGCGCTTTGCCGTCGGCCACCCCCCTGTCTGTATCTGTACACATGGGTAAGGATGCCCTGTGGTGCAGTGGTGGAGAGAGCGCTGATAAATTTTGTGCTGACATCGAGGGGAGTGGTGGGGAGGCTGTTGGATGTGCGGTGTTGAGAGGGGAGGGTGGAGGAGTGTCTGACCATCTGCTGGTGGAAGTAGATTAGGAGTGGAGCAGAGGTGGAAGGGCAACAAAAGAGTGGGAGGAGGAAGAGAGGTAGTGAAAGTGAGTGAACTGAATGTGAGAAGTAGTGCCGAGGAGTTCCAGCTGGCGTTGAGGGAAGAATATGACAACGTGAGAGGACAGGACCTGAGAGATGCGTAGAAAGAATGGGAGACGTTAAGGGATGCATTGCTGAGATGTGCGAAGAATGTGTGTGGTGCGCGCCATGTGGGTGAGTGCAGAAGAAAAGGTTGCGAGTGGCGGAACGAGGAGGTCAAACTGGCGGTGGCACGGAAAAGAGGAGCGTTCGAGGAGTGGCTGCAGGTGAAGTCGGTGGTAGCTTATGAAAGCTATAAAGAGAAGAGAAATGAGGTGAAGCGGGTGGTGAGCAGAGCCAAAAGGGACGCTGATGCCAGGTGGGGCAGACGGTTGTGCCAGTATCTTGAGGAGAACAAAAAGATGTTCTGAAAGAGGTGAAGAGGGTGAGAAAGAGGGAGACCGGAAAGGAGGAAGTGGCGAAAGATGAAAACGGCCAGTTGTTGTTGGAAAGTGGTGATGTATGGAAGAGGTGGGCCGAGTATTTTGATGAGTTGTTGAATGTCGAGGATGACAGAAAGGCTGACATTGTTGCTGTGGGTGGTGGTGCTCAAATGCCAGATTTGGAAGTTAGACTTGTAGCGGACATTACCTGGGAAGAGGTGCAGGAGGCGGTGGAGGTGATGAAAGCAGGGAAAGCCTCTGGTTTGGATGGCGTTGCGACCAAGTGCCTGAAGAAGGGTGGAGTAACCATTGTCGAATGGTTGGTGAGGTTACTGAACTTTTGTTTTGTGGCAGGCGTGGTACCGATTGAGTGGCTAAGTGCCTGCATTGTTCATTCGACAATCGTTACTCCACCCTTCTTCAGGCACTCGGTCGCAACGCCAGCCCATTCTTCCTCCACATCTCTCAGGTCCTGTCCTCTCACGTTGTTATATCCTTCCTTCAACGCCTGCTGGAACTCCTCGACTCTACTTTTCACATTCAGTCCACTCACTTTCACTTCCTCTCTTCCTCCTCCCACTCGTTTGTTGCCCTTCCACTTCTGCTCCACTCTTAATCTACCTTCCACCAGCAGATGGTCAGACACTCCTCCACCCTCCCCTCTCAACACCCACACATCCAAC
>SDVV010043188.1:0-10273 GCA_016164225.1 Gammarus roeselii
GCAGCCGCTCACAAGTGTGTGTTGCGGCCGAGCGCAGGAGTGAATGATGTGTGTGTCGACGGCCGCAGCCGCTCACCAGTGTGTGTTGCGGCCGAGCGAAGGAGTGAAATGATGTGTGTGTCGACGGCCGCAGCCGCTCACCAGTGTGTGTTGCGGCCGAGCGCAGGAGTGAATGATGTGCCCTCGGTCGTTCGGGGCTGCGCCCTGAATCCTAAGGGAGGACCTTGAGTAGGTGTTTGAAGAACTCCTCCAATCAGGAAACAACTCACATTTTTGAGACCAGCTAAAGAGGCGGGCCTTCTAATACCCAGACCTCATTGGTATACATACAACAAAATCCGTTAAGCAAAATACAGGCTCCTCCCATCTTTAAACAATAAAAATAACCCTGCGGTAAACAGTATTATGGGACCTAGTCTTTCTTCCCCCTAGCGCTGACACGCAAATGGCCCTCACTTCGACAATGTCTCCTACGTTATACAATCCATGAACCGCGGCCACCTGCTTCCCTTCAAACACATCGGAGGGGAATTAAATATATGCTAGGCAAGGGACATCCATGAAATTTGAGCTAAGGGTTAGCAGGCCTAAAGCCTACACTGTTTTATAAATCTGTGCCAGAGGAGGCCGATCATAACACCATTACTTTCGAATAAACGATCTCTCAAGCTATACCCCATCCTTCCACAACAGAATCACTAACATGACGGAGCAAGATCTGATCAGACCTTGATTTATATCCTTCCAATCTGTAATACATCTAGATCATTCAACCCGGAGATGGGTTTATGGGTATCGTTTCACGCCTTGAAAGATACTCTTCTACCGAGTTCGACATTTCGGTGTTACCTCCGACTGACACAATGTTTGCAATTCATTGCTTAACCTTTGAGTTTTAGGATACTATAATCATTTGATTAAGAATTGGCATGTTTTATTACTGTTTTATTAGTAATAATTACAGATCTTGCTGGATTCATCAATACTTTCTACCTCGTTGTTTTGATTTGTATCAGCATGTTTCAGTCGCCTCTCAAATTCCTTCATTTACTCCAGCATATCTTTGGTACGAATACCGAAGGCTATTCCATTCCCGTGAGTGCATAAATGTAGTTCTTCTTCTTTGTAAACTTTAATTATTCGAATCTTCTCCAATTCAATGTAACTCCGATCTTTACCCGAAAGAAATTCCTCCATACGCTCCAGATTTTCTTTTGTTCCTAGGTAAAATTTATTTTCCACCATCCCAGTCTATTGCACTTGTGATGGTTTCTGCTTGGATCATATCAATTTCAAGATTTACCTTCTTATTATTTTTGAACTCATGTTACATACGACTGAAATGTATCGAAATCAGTTACCCAAATCACGTTTCCTTTATTTATCATCCATATATGAATAAAAGTTCCCACTCTTATGATTCTTGCTCTACGCATTTGTAGATAATTGATATCTCCATCAGTAGTCAATATATCTTCGAACCAAGCTATATCATCTTCGGAGATTTTTTCATCCAACACACGTGAACAAATTTTTGAGACGTGGACATTCATTTTATTTATTCTAAGACGATGCGTCCGTCTCCGCTTGTTCTCCACGTAACACTGACTCTAATCTCGGCATGCAGCTGCTATTATAATGCGATTAGATGTTTTTTTTTGCAAAATATTAGGCCTATCTTCGCTCGCCTAAGTCATCAACTGTGTATGTATGTACGTGTATAGGGTTGTGTACGTATATGCATGTGTATGTTCAAGAATATGTACGTGTCCCTAAGTTAAAAAAAAGTACAACAAAATAAAAAATTCAATACAATTATAAAATTAAAAAATTCAATAAAATTTCAAATTGTTCGACGCCCTGACCTTTCTTTAGTAGCCAAGATATCACTTCAATAGACCGACTTGGCTTTGTCCGGGTGTCGAAAAATTTGAAATTTTACTGAAATTTTGAGTTTCAAAATTGTATTGAATTTTAAATTTTGTTATAATTTTTTATAAACTCATGTACACGAACATACGCTTGAACATACACATGCATATACGTACACAGCCCTAAGCACGTACATACATACACAGTTGTTGACTAAGGCGAGAGATGATGGGCCTACTGTTTTGCAAAAAAATGCATGATCGCATTTTAATAGCTAGCTGCATGCCGAGATTGAAGTCAGTGTTACGTGGAGAACAAGCGGAGACGGAGGCATCGTCTTGGAACAAATAAAATTCATGTTCACGTCTCAAAAAATTGTTCAAGTGTGTTTGATGAAAAAGTTTCCGAAGATGATTTTACTTGGTTCTAAGATATATTGACTACTGATGGAGATATCAATTATCTACAGATGCGTAGAACAAGAATCATATGAGTGGGAACTATTATTCATAAATGGGTGATGAATGAAGGGAAAAGGATTTGTGTTAACTGATTTCGATACATTACAGTCGTATGTAACAGAGTTTAAAGATAATAAGCAAGTAAATATTGAAATTGATATGATCCAAGCAGAAAACCATCACAAGTGTAATAAAGCTGGGATGGTGGAAGATAAATTTTACCTAGGAACAAAACAAAATCTGAAGCGTATACAGGAATTTCTTTCGGGTAAAGATCGGATTTACATCGAATTGGAGAAGATTTGAGTAAATAAAGTTCACAAAGAAGAAGAACTACATTCATGGACTCACGTGGATTGAGTTGCCGTCGGTATTCGTATCAAAGATATGCTGGAGTAAATGAAGGAATTTGAGAGGCGACTGAAACATACTGATACAAATCAAAACAACGAGGTAGAAAGTATTGATAATGCAGCAAGATTTGTAATTAATACTGATCAAACGATAATGAAACATGTCAATCCTTAATCAAAGGTTTATATTATCCTAAAACTCAAAGGTTAAGCAATGAATTGCAAACAACGCGTCAGTCGGAGGTACCATCGAAATGTCGAACTCGGTAGAAGAATATATTCCAAAGCGTGAAACGGTACCCATAAACCTATCTCGAGGTGAAAGATCTAGATGTGTTACAGATTGGTAGGATATAAATCAGAGTCCGATCAGATCTTGCTCCGTCAAGTTTGTGATTTTGTTGTGGAAGGATGGGGCATAGCTTGAGAGATCGTTTGTTCGAAAGTAATGGGGTGATTGGGGTCTGTAATCTTTGACAAAAATAAATAAAATTGAATAAACATAAATCCATCAGAAATGTGTAGCGACATCTGAAACGAAGTCATTGTCAGAAAATGAAAATTATTGGAAAAAAAGGCAAATCAGGCGTGTAAATCGACAAAGAACATAGTGCCAGGAGATACTGAAGTAAATGTGGTAGACCTAGTATAAGACGAAGCGTTCGTTTGTGGGAAACTAGATACAATTATGAAAAACTTTTAACATTCAAACCAGCTAAGATTGAAATTCTGCTCTCTCTGCAAACTAATATGGGCCGAGAGTGACCATGCAGTAGAAAAAATTAGGTGTAAGATATATAAAGTACCGTGTGGAGGGATCATATGTATATATCAATGACTGAATACCGAACATAGGTAAGGTTAGGTTTGGTTTTTGATGGGTGTGAATAACATGTAAAAGTGTTGTTAAAGTGTGTCAAATCAAAAAATCAGGAGTCATATGAAAATAGCTATAACATTCAAACAACGATGTAATTACCTATGAAAAATAGATGAAATTTGCTGGATCAAAATTGGAAGTGTGGATCTAAACTGCTAAGGATAGATGCATAATAAGTGGAGATATTTGTTATGCATTATTATTGGAAAACTGAAGAAAAAAATATCATATGTAAGCATGAAAAAAGACGATCGATAATACATCACTCTTGGTTAGAAAAAGGTTAGGTTAGGTTAGGAAAGGATGAATAGTTCTTTTAATCTAACATGCCATGAAGCTGATCCATATTAATTATCTTGTAACATAAGCAAGGGATGTTGATCTAATGGAAAACTGCTACAGATGTTAACTTCCTTTGTATATGCATAGAAATGTGTGTATGTGTCTACATTGTGTGTGATATAGGAAAAAGCTACGTAAAATAGAGTCATAGGGAGTGATTTGATATGAATATATCATAATTCGATTAATAAGTATCATATGTAAGTGGGAGATCTCGAATGATGACACATAATTCTTGGTTAAGCTAACTAGATCTTTTAACCTAACATTCCACTTCAAATATCTTGTAACAAAAAAAACAAGGGACTTTGTTCTAAAGAGGTAAAATTCCTCAGATGTTAACCGATCTTGTAGATGCGTACGAAATGTGTGAGTGTGTCTACATGGTGCCGGCATCAACCATGTATACGCCTACATCATCCCGGCATATGCCGACATCAACCGTGTATACGCCTACATTATACCGGCATATGCCGTCATCAACCGTGTATACGCCTACATTATACTGGCATATACCGCATATCAACCGTGTATACGCCTTCATTATACCGTCGTATGCCGCCTATCAACCGTGTATACGCCTACATTATACCGGCATATGCCGGCGTGAACCTTGTATATATAACACTGGAATCAGATTCATTCGCAATTAGTTAACGGTCTGCTTTTGTTGTATAAGGATGCCGCCAAGTTTGATATGGAAATATTTTACCAGAAAGGATAATACGGGGGTATGTTTTATTTGCGGTGCGGAGATAAAATTAAGCAAATCAAGATCCACGTTCGGGTTTTGGCAACATCTCAAAGGTCAGCATTATCGCGAGTATGATAATCTTGATAAATGGACGAGAAAATACAAGCTCTAAAGACGAAAACGGCTTATTTATGGAACATAATAACCCGGACCTGAGTTTCCAAAATAATGAAATAGACAGTGCTCAACAGGATGCGAACAGCAAAGAATGTGCTTTACCTCTAACATCCATACGTAGAACGTATAAAGATTGAGTGGAATGGGGGGAGTACACCCAAACCTTGGACGAAATTGAATAAATGAAAATATTGGAAAAACGTGGGATACTTTCAGTGAAATGGACACCAGTACCAGTGATATTGAAACGTGTGATAGTGATACCGAGGAAATGTCATTTGAAGAAAAATCTGTTGAAGTTGGAGGCAGCCGAATTATCAAACGGGATAATAAAACGGTAATAAGTATAAGAAGTGTAAAATTGTACAATGAAATCAAACGTATGTCTGACTTTGTTTCAAAATTGTTGGAAATGAAACATGAAGAGATAAATAATCATGTCTCAAACGTTTGAGTGCCAGGAGAATTAGGCATATTTCGGAAATTTGCGGGAATATGCTGAATTGGATGTCGGCGTCAGTAAGAAAAAAACTGAAACGATTCGATGTCATAAACATGTCTTTAATAAAAAAATTAGCGTCGTGAAAATGCTCGCTGAAGACAAAACAAAGTTTTGGTTACAATGTTAGGTTTGAAAATGTTGCATACACTTTTCCTAAAGGTATCCGTCTGTCTAAAATGTGTACTTAGTGCAGCAGTCTAGAACCCAATAGATCAGAGAAAAAAAACACCAAGATGATAAATCCTACACCAATACGATGAGGCGACCTCTCCAGGTAAGAAATATTGCTTATCAATGATAAAGAAGCCATCGACTGCATCTGATACCGAGGATCAAGATAAGACCAGAGAGGGAAGTCGAAATCTTTACTTATGTTTAGTACAATTGCACCTCTCGAATTTTCGGAGTGAATAGTTATGTTGACGTTTAAATGATAAACCCATGTAATTCTCTAATAAAAATATGTTATAATCCTAATATCAATAAAATATATCATATACGGCTTTGTTTGCAGTATCCTAAGTTTACCTCGAATGCATAGGAATGAAAATTTGCAGTCATGCAACATGACATGTAACGAATTGCAATACAGTATGCCTAGCATTGAAAATGCGCGAAAATTCTCTGCAATTAAAATTGCACTCGGTTACCTAAGATATCGTAGATATATAAATATATATAAGCAAAAGTCGTCAGCTTCTTTTATGACACACTGAAACACAAATACAGTGACAACGTCCCGCTCATCTACTCGGACACCGACTCGTTGCTGCTTCACTTCAAAGGTATGGTCGACATTGAGGCGGAAATGCGGGAAGTTCTTCTGGCTGAATACATGAACTTCTCCAAGTACCCCAAAATTATCCCTTCTATGATGAATCGAAGAAAAGACAGTTGAGGCTACTGAAAAGCGAAACAGCCAACGACCACCCGTGTGAAATCATTTGCTTGCAACCAAAGTGTTACAGTATGCTGCTCGACTCCGACGCCACAAAATCAGCTGCTAAGGTTATCAATCACCAGACACAAGCCAAAATAAGACATGAACAATACAGAGACATCTATAACCAGAAAAAATACACACACTTTGAGACCATACTCAACATTCGCGCGCAAGCATGTCAACTCCAAACTGTATGCACTATTAAAAATTGTCTCAGTAAATTTGAAAACAAACGTTACTATATCGACGCGTGCACAACTCTTGCCTGTGACAGTCCAGACATTCCCAAAAAAAATCCATTAAAGTTGAGCCTACCGTCACTAAAACGAGGAGGCACTGTGTCGTGGATGATGATACTAACGAAAGCCGTCTTTGGCCACTGTAGTCGAGTAAATGACGAAATAAGTCCAAGATTTCAGGTTTTATGCTCTAGATGTTCCTAATCTGTAAATATTCCTATGTAACTATGTAATAAATAAATAAATATATATTTGATTATGTTTCATTGTTTACAGTCAAACGGATAAAAGAATGCGTGAACGTATACCCCTGCAACCGCTCCGACAACGATGAAAATAGATTGTTGTAACTGTTCCTAATATGTAAATGTTTCTATGTAACCATAAAACCATGTAACTATGTAATAAAAAAATGTATAATAATAACAACGGTGGCTGCGGCAATAAATAAACCGCAATGCACAGCCAAATCCATTAAATACTACAATATCATTTACTATTAAAATGATTAAAATTCTACACATACTGCCAAATCGATATGTACCAGCAAGCTCATCTCACCCAATTTCCAAAGCGTATCCAACTTTTCGCTGAGATGGTCCCCAAATGCGTGTCTAAATGTGTTATATCAATATTCCTACCAGCAACACGGCACGGGATTAATTTTTTAGCCTGTCCCGTAAATGCTCGTGTGGAGCCTCATCAAAACCGAAACACTCCTCGAATGGGATAAACACAGCACGTGATTAATCTTCTAGCCTGTCCCGTAGAGATAAGGTCTCTGTATGACATTGACGGGTAGAGGTCTGCCACTTGCGAGCTAAGTGGTAACATTTCCAATTGTATGCTACTAGTATAAAAAAACAACGGTGCCTGAGACAGTAAATAACAACAAAAGCACATCCACATCTTCAGGTTATATCCAGTTAATGTTCTTTGTATGTAAATATTCCTTATATGTAAATGTTCCTATGTAACCATGTAATATATAAATTATAAACTTGAATATGTTTGATTGTCCACAGAAATACGCATTGAAAAATACGTGAAACGTACTGCAACCAACCCTAAAATGATGAAAAATAGATTGATGTAAATGTTCCTATGTAACCATGTATCTATGTAATAAATCTAAATAAATGTAATCTTAAACTTCTTTCATTTCCACAGATATACGGTGTGAAAAATACGTGAATGTATCTACGCCTACTTATTGAATCTTAGCGATGTGTCCTGATGAAAAAGAAGTATATATAAATACATACAAGGGGAAAAGGCGGATGGATTCAATCAAATAATATAGACTTTTGCCCCATAGTAACAAAAAACCTAAATACTATGGTATTCACTAATATAGATTAAGATTTCAAACCTACGTATGATAATGTTTGAGTAACGATATCCTTTAACAATGGTAACTTCATCGTTTACTAGTATCCTTAACAAAAATTAGGTTCAACCACTAAATACCCATCGAAATAATAGGGTGCCTGCGAAACTAAATAATACGATGTATAATTATCGTTTTAAAAGAGAATCAAAGGATACACATACAGCCAACCTCTTCGTACCAGACCAATATTTCTTGGAAATTAGCCAATTGAATAAACTATAAATCATATAATTATACTTACCCTTTACTATGACTATTTATTTTACAAACCATAAATAACCGTAAACAATTACCAACAATCTCCATTCGTTTGAGCCATCCACATAAAACAGGGAGTGCAAAAATCCGTAGTGATTTACGTTTTCGTCACAACCTTCTAAAATTCACGTTCTTGGCCTCCATGTGAAATAGGGCGTGAAAAAATCCGTTGAGGTTTACGTTTTCGTCACACCCTTCTAAAATTTACGTTCATGACCTTCATGTGAGATAGGGCATGCAAAAATCCGTAGTGATTTACGTTTTCGTCACACCCTTCTAAAATTTATGTTCTTGGCCTCCATGTGAAATAGGGCGTGCAATAGTCCGTTGAGGTTTACGTTTTCGTCACACCCTTCTAAAATTTACGTTCATGACCTTCATGTGAGATAGGGCATGCAAAAATCCGTAGTGATTTACGTTTTCGTCACACCCTTCTAAAATTTATGTTCTTGGCCTCCATGTGAAATAGGGCGTGCAATAGTCCGTTGAGGTTTACGTTTTCGTCACACCCTTCTAAAATTTACGTTCATGACCTTCATGTGAGATAGGGCATGCAAAAATCCGTAGTGATTTACGTTTTCGTCACACCCTTCTAAAATTTATGTTCTTGGCCTCCATGTGAAATAGGGCGTGCAATAGTCCGTTGAGGTTTACGTTTTCGTCACACCCTTCTAAAATTTACGTTCATGACCTTCATGTGAGATAGGGCATGCAAAAATCCGTAGTGATTTACGTTTTCGTCACACCCTTCTAAAATTTATGTTCTTGGCCTCCATGTGAAATAGGGCGTGCAATAGTCCGTTGAGGTTTACGTTTTCGTCACACCCTTCTAATATTTACGTTCATGGCCTTCATGTGAAATAGGGCATGCAAAATTCGTAGTGATTTACGTTTTCGTCACACCCTTCTAAAATTTACGTTCTTGGCCTCCATGTGAAATAGGGCGTGCAAAATCCGTAGCGATTTACGTTTTCGTAACACTTTACACTACTGACAAGACCAAGATCTTTCTCAGTTTTGGTTTAGATATTTTGATGACGTGATATCTTGTGTTCCTCAGACTCGATTGCCGGATATCATTAACAAACTAAATTCGGCTGATATCAACATCCAATCAACAATTGAAGTAGAAAATGACCTGCAAATAAGTTTCTTAGATCTTTCGATCATTAGTCACTAAGACGGTAACCTAAGCTTCTAAATTCATAGAAAATCAAAGCACACATATAAATGTCTTAAATATGACAGCTGTACCATCCATTCTCTCATACGGATAGTGTCATCAGTTCCTTAGTTTGCTGAGCCTAAACAGTTCGGGATGAAAAATACCGCGTTCAGGAAATGTTGACGGTTACCTAATCTTTCAAGGCAAACGGATATCCATCCAATAGAATTAACAAAATTACCCGAGAAGTCGTTCAAAAAATTGCTGACCTAAATCAGGTCGATGACGCAAATTCAACCAAATCAAGAACACGGCGAATCTGTGCCTTCTTCAGTCAAGGAGCATCGGAGAAGGCGGCTAGAACTTTAAAATAATACAACTTACAAAAGTGCCTTAAGCCCGGAAGAACAAGCGAGTTGCTACAGAAGAACCTGGTGTTGTCTATGGGATCGATTGTAATGGGTGTGTCGATGTGTATGTGGGGGAAACAGGCAATAACTCAAAGATGGGATTGCTGAGCACAAAAAATATGTAGAAAATAAAAAATATAACTAACTTATACCAGCACCCTCAAAACACCGGTCACTAATTTGATTTTAAAAATGTACAAGTCTTAGATATGTAAACAAACATGAGGGTTAAAAACAGATGGAGAGCCTTCGCACTTACCTCAACAGAAATTTCCTTAACAGAGCCATAGAACGAAATGAGACCTACCATATCCTCCTAAACAGCTCAGAGACATCATATCCTTGTCATTACCGCGTCTCTAATTAATTTAAAAAAATCTCCGTTATCAAGAAACCAGGTTCTGTAACATTAACTCGCTCCTTTTGCCAGTTCATCCTCTCAATTATTTTACCTTGAAGAAAGTCCTTGTTTAAATCGACTTGAAATTTGGTTAAAAAAAGTGTTCGCCCTGCAGAGTTTTATAACTACTTCCCAACTATGATCCCAAGGCTTTCAATAATCACTATCTTAAATATATATATGT
>SDVV010043189.1:0-10273 GCA_016164225.1 Gammarus roeselii
AGGATGCGTTGTTTTTTCAAACAGTCATACGGTAGTATTCAATTAGAATGATACCACTTGGTCGCTAGCGTAGAGGCAGACCTCCATTCATCACTGTCCCATCATATTCGTATAGGAATTATCATCTGGGTATGTTTTTTTTCTGGTCTATTGGGTTCTAGACTGCTGCCCTTAGTACACATTTAAGATAGACGGATAACTTTAGGAGTATCGTATGCATCACTTCAAAACCTATCCTTGTAACCAATACTCTGTTTTTAGACTTCAGCGAGCTTTTTCTATACGCGAATTTTTGAATTACAGTTGCATGTTTATGACATCGAATGTTTTCAGGTTTAAGTTTATGTTTTTTCCCAGTCGACATTCCCATTCAATATATTCCCGTAGATATCCAAAATATACATGATTCTCCTAGCACTCTAACTTTTGAGACATGATTCTCTCTCTTCATGTTTCTTTTCCAACAATATAGAAACAAAGTCATATATACATTTGATTTTATTGTACAATTTTACACTTCTTTTACTTTATACCGTTTTATTATCCTATTTGGTCAGTTGGTTCCCTTTTACTTTATCAGGGAATTCTTCACATGACATCTCCTTGGTATCATTGTCACTGGTTTCCATTTAACTTAAAGTATCCCACGTTTTTCTCATATTTTCATTATTTTCCATTTCGTCTAAGGTTTGGGTGTACTCCCCCAATTCACCTAATCTTTATACGTTTTGCGTATTGTTGTTAAAGGTAAAACCCTTTCTTTACTACTCGCACCTTGTTGAGCATTGTCTATCTCATTATTTTGGAAGCCCAGGTCTGGTTTATTATGTTTTATCAATACACCCGTTGCATCGTTAGAGCATGTGTTTTTTGCGTTCATTTTAAGATTATTATATTGAAGATAATAGTGTCTTTAAGATGACGTTAAAACCCGAACGTGGAGCTTGATTTGCTTAGTTTTATCTCCGCACTGCAAATAAAACATACTACTGCATCCCCCTTGCGTTAAAATATTTTCATATCAACCTTGGCGACATCCTTCTACAAGGCAAGCAGACCGTTAACTAAAGGAGAACAAATCTGCTACAATTTGTATTAACTTTACATGCATAGACAGGGTCGTTAGCGTCACTGTGACGGTACATGTGCCGGGACAATGCTTATATACAAGCTAAAAAGCAACACCTGTGCCAGCACTGTGCCGGCATTGTGCCGGCACCATGTAGTCGTATACAGATGGGATGCCGGTACTGTGCCGGCACAGTGCCGTCACCATGTAGGCATTTACACACATTTGCACTAAAATACAGGCTCGTTCACCATCTGTATCATTCTACTATAGAATTGTGATGTAACGACCACAGTCAACAAAAATCTAGATTATAAATCACGCCTATGTTATATAAATAGTGGTTCATATATCAATGTACGATAACAAAACCAAAATAAAACCAAATCAAAACCAAAACAAAACGAAAACCAAACGAATTCATTAATGTCAGATACGCTAATACCTAACCTAACCTAGTCAACCACACCAAGAAGTGCATATTTCATGGATATAAATTGTAATTATTTAGCACTGTGCCGGCACCATTTAGGCATATACAGGGCAATGGTAGCACCTTTGCCGGCACATGAGCCGGCACAATAAAGGCATATACACACATTTGTACACTTATACAGGCTCGGTTAAAATCTGTAGCATTTTACCATTGATCTATGATTTCCATTAGAATTAAGGCCCTTGTTTTGGTTCCAAGATATTTAATATGGATCAGCTTCACGTCATGTTAGGTTAAAATAAATAATCATCCTAACCTAACTTAACTTATTCTGATAATAAATTAGGTATTATCGATCGACTTTTCATGCTTACATGTGAATTTTTTTTTCGGTGTTTTAGGATTTATGCATAACAAATATCTCCACTTGATACACATTTTGATCTAGCAAATTTCATCCAGTTTTCATATGTAAATTACATTGTTTGTTTGATTGTTATACTTATTTTCATCTGATTCTTGATTTTTTTGACGCAATTCTACATCAATTTTACATGCTATTTACGCCCATCAAAATCCTAACCTAACCTAACCTTACCTTATGTATGGTATTCAGTCATTGATATATACATATGAAGCCCTCCACACGATTCTAAATATCACTTTAACGTATATGTTATTTATTTCGCTGCTTCTCTCGACCCATATTGGTTAGCAGAGAGGCCCATTTTCAAACTCAGATGGATTGAATGTAACAAGTATATCATATTTGTACCAAGTTTCATACAAACGAACTCAAAATCTCACACTAAGTTTTCTTAGTTTACTTCAATATCTCCTGGCACTATATCCTTTGACAACTTGCACTTCTGATATACCTTTTCTTTCTTATAATTTTCATTTTCTTGACGATGACTTCGTTTCAGATGCCGCCACACATTACTGGTGGATTCATGTTTATTCAATTTTAGTTCTTTTTGGCGAAGATTACAGACCCCCATCACCCCATTACTTACCAACAATCGGTTACGATCAGGAACAACAGATCAGAAACAAACATTGAGCGAATCGTAATTAATTATTGTGATGAGACTGCGACTGGGTAATTTTTCTTGAATGATGGAACTAAAAAAAAGAATGGAGCTGAAAGTTGATTGTAAAATACAATAATTATAACAAAAATTCGAAGTGGCCTCCGTTCCCTTGTACGCAAAGCAAAGCAATCTTCCTCAGATAGGGCTTAGACATCCATCCATTCTTCAACAATCGTTTGAAAAACTTCGATGGAACGAGACCGATGGATTTTTAGGGGCTCCATGGCTTGGTTCAATGGAAAAATGTCCAAATGTGATTAATCCGAGGAGTGCGGTAGCCAGTGATGCTCCGTGTTTCCGGATATCAGTCTGTCATTGAATTTTTCAGCAACAAATTCTAAGCACGTGGCAATCTCAAGATAACTAGCACCATCCTGCTGAAGCTGCAGTACTCTTATCTAGTCGCGTTGTGCGATTTCATGGATATTCATGAGGCCAAATAACGATAGTTTGGACGAATTGGAGACTGCTGCAAGTCAAACCACTTTCCTTCTGTCCAAATACCTCTCTCGAACTATGCCTCAGGAATGTCAACAAATATTCACAGGCAAATGAAAGAATGAACTTGAACTCTGCGGGGTCGGGAAGCTTTTCATTTGAAATTTTTATGCAAGCTTTTTCACACTGTCCTGTAACTGATGCCCAACCTGCGTGTTTCCGATAAAAAATGACACTATTTCCTCAACTGTCTTATCTCTAGTCGGATCTTTTCCCGGTTCTGTTTGCAGTTAAGCGGAGGCACATTTCTGTCGTCTTCAAGACTCTTTGAAATGCTTATATGTTTGGGCATGGACATTTTTGGAATTCTCGGGGTAGAATTGCACGGCAACGATTTCGAATTCTCATTGCTCGACTTCTTTTTCTTCACTTTCTTGTGATGAAACACAGTTACTCATTGGAGAAAGTAGAATCTCTTAAAATCTTCAAGGCTGCTCTTCTGAAGTTCAAAAACAATAATGAACTTAGATGAACAAAACGAGCTTGATCACATCTCCCAGCGAGAAATATAGGATTCAGCGTATCATTTATGTAGGGACAATATGACACTAAAACTCTCCTACATGCTGCGAGATATATTAATAAAATCAAATAAGTTCTGCTTCCAGTATCTACAATACAGTCGCCTTCTGCTGAGCAGTTTACAATAAGATGAAAAAAACACAAATTATTTCCATCTTATTTTATGAAAAGAACAGTTTATATATTCTATTTACGAAGCGTGTTTGAACACACCCATCCTTGATTGTCTTTCGGAAAACTCATCAGATATGTCTCCTGGAAAATGATTAAAAAATGTATGTGATCATCGTTCATTAACAAATATATGTTGTGGTATAATCACGCAATTGCTGCATCAAACTTTTGATATCAATTTCCGGCACAATCACGACCTCAATGGAGCTGTGCTCATTTGCCTCCGCATCTATCATAGGATCAGCTTACAATTTGTTTCTCGTAACAACTGAGTATATACAAAGGCCTCACAGAGCCATGATAGCAGCGAGCTGAAGGCATTACAGGTCGATCCTAGTATCGGCAAGAGTGTAATAAAAAATAATTTTGCCTCACGTCGGAAAGTCTTTTGGGGAGATTGCCGCTGAGCATAAGGGTCGGAATGGAGTGAAATTGACTTGAAATACATTTAAGTTAAGCCCATTATGTACAAATAATTTCTACATATTTGAAGGTAGTATTACCTCGTGGATGGGAACATGAAAAAATGTATTCAGTCTTTTAATTTACCCGTCCCTGTTCAATTTCGAGCGAAGCATTCTGATGTCCAGTAACGTTCACAGCCATGAACATCATTGACAATCCCTTGGAAAAAAATTGTCCGGGAGGCTAATTGCTTAAATATATAGGTGTGGCAAAAACTTTTTTCTATTAGGTTCTAATCAGAGATCCCATGTCGCATACCGCATGAATTAATAATTTTACTAACGAATTTTCTAGAACAATAAAAATCTGAGAAGACACAACAAACTTTTGATGACGAAGTCACTTAAGTAGTAAATTCACTATTGTTATGGTTATGGTTGTTATGGTTGTTATGGTTGTTATGGTTGTTATGGTTGTTATGGTTGTTCGATAACGTTCGTCATTTTGTTCAGCCTAACCTTTGAGATGAGGTCACAGAAGAGTGGGTTGATCATGCAGCAAATATTCAAAATGGGGCAAACGGTATTCAATTTTTATTGCTTCAAATGACCGCAAAGTCCAACTCCCACTGAAGGCTAATAGGCAGGCCAGGGAAGCGGAGACGCGACAGGGAGTAGGGATCTCATACACGCTTTCAGAAACTGAACAGGGAGCCTCTTGCACACACAGACAACATAACCCTTTGCCCTATACTTGCATATGTTTATAGGTGAATTTCGTCGTTTTTTTAACACGTTGGTAAGTTTCATCATTAAGAGTCAATAAGGGACTCAGTGACAGATTCGAATATTCCCTCTTTTTTATCGATAATTAGTGGAGAAGGTGGAGCAATTAGAGATGTGGCGGCATCTGGCCTCCATGAACCGATCCGATGTTATTAACAGCACCTTAGGAGGTGTAAAACTTATTTGAGCGAAAAATTTTGCTTGAACTATGACGGATAACAAATAACAAGAAGATTATACCTTTATGAAATGATCAAATCTCTGGGTAATGTGTATATTTGAATAAACAGTCAATGAGTCAGTTGGTTCTTTCAACATGGCACAGTTGTATCCGAACTGTTGCCAGTTTGAGGGGTTCGCATGGTCGTGCAATTATTGGCCTGAACTCCTAACATACACTCCCATGGATTATACATATTTATTGGCGCAAACTAGATTTTCAAACTCTAAACCTCAACAAAATAATTTATTAAGCGAGAAAGGATAATATTATTTGCCTTTAACCGCAGACAGTATGGAAACGTATGCAACAACTTTTATGAAATATTAACCAACTCATCTGGCTCTCTCAGTAGTGCTTTAGGTGAGGGTAACATCACGCGAGAGTAGCATGCTACGAGGGTAACATGACGCGAGGGTAACATGACGTGAGGGTAACATGACGTGAGGGTAACATAACGCAAGGGTAACGTGCTGCGAGGGGAACATGACGCGAAGGTAATATGACGCGCGGGTAACATGACGTGAGGGTAACATAATGCGAGGGTAACATGCCGCAAGGGTAACATGACGCAAGGGTAACATGCCGCGAAGTTAACATGACGCTAGAGGAAAATGACGCGAAGGTAATATGACGCGCGGGTAACATGACACGAGGGTAACATGACGCGAGGGTAACATTCCGCAGAATATCGGCCCAGTCCAATTCTCGGTTTCGGGTACAATGTATGCGCATGGGGAAAGTGAGTCACTAATTCAGGAATACATTGGACTATGGACGACTTATTTCAGAGAACTTCGATTATGAATTAAACTGACAGATTAGAGCTATTTTGCCCTTGGCCGCTTCTGTCTCGATTCGAAATTTCCTTGACCAGAACTTAGACGTTCCTCAGTTCTATGTAAATCGGCAGCTGAATCCAAAGCGGATCGGCATCATGCAAGCAATCGCCGACGTGTTTAGCGTCAATAATCCGGGTTTTAACTATGCCATTTGATTGTGAATATGACACTATCATTTGCGGCCCACACCTGACCGCCAACTTGTGCCCAACTGAGTTCAGACAACCTCACCTGCTCGTTGGTCATCTGAAAAAGCCTTTTTTCGGTGTGCGAGAGTACAACAAGTGTATGGAAGAAAAAATCCTGTGATGAAGATCTTGTCTGTAAAATGTCATCAGTTTAATATTGCGTGATGTAATTTGAATACCTATTACTTAAACAAGGATCGAAGTAGAATAGATGGAAAATTGGAAGATCGACACCTAACTCGTTTTTCGCAGGTGCAAATGGTTCACTTTCTTCCTTTTTTCCCAACACTATTTAATTTTCAATAGCTATAAAACGCATACATTTTATACTCATTGGGTGAAACTTAATTCAGAAATGAAAATATCAATGACCTCTATCAAAAATGAGCTGTTATCGGTGTTGGCAAGCTAAATGGATGCCAATCAATTGGCGGCGAGTGATCTATGTCCGTCTTGACCAGTTTCTGAAGCGACTTACCAATACACAACGACGTGTAAGATTAGTGACAGCTACACTTCCTTATTGAATAATACCAAGCTTTCTCGCACTGCCATGAGGACATGTAGTTTACGTTAACCATCCATCGGCTTATGTGGTTTTCACATTGAAACAATGCGAATTGCATGTAGATATGCAATCTGTTATAATGCTAATTTGAAAAGATCTCGCCCACCCTGCTGGACGGGATCCCAGTGGAGCAATTAGTATTTTGATCGGCTTAATTCTCTGTATTTGAAATACGTTTACACATGGAAAATATAAATGGACGAAGAAAATAAACGACATTCCAAGATTATTTATTTTGATCATTAATAATAATATTATTTTAATGAAATGAATAAAAAATCATCTGTCATTGAAACAGTTCGGTGACAAAAACGTTGGCAACAATTCTTCAAACCAAAAATATTGATCAATAGCTTCATCTCAGAAGCATTTATGACCAGGAACTGCAGTTTAAGTGTATTCTGTTTGGAGCATGATTGTGTTCGCTGAGTGGATAATTACCCTAGTAAGTTAAGAATTTGTAACTTAAGAATTCCCCCAAATTCACACACTACAGACTTTCACTCAGATTTGCACACAAAATTTCATCCAAACTGACGAAAAAGTTCATATTTATCATGCAACTTAAATGAAGATGAAGGATATGGTAATGCAGGTACACTAATGTGAGGATATGGTAATGCAGGTACACTAATGTGAGGATATGGTAATGCAGGTACACTAATGTGAGGATATGGTAATGCAGGTACACTAATGTGAGGATATGGTAATGCAGGTACACTAATGTGAGGATATGGTAATGCAGGAACAATAATGTGAGGATATGGTAATGCAGGTACACTAATGTGAGGATATGGTAATGCAGGTACACTAATGTGAGGATATGGTAATGCAGGTACACTAATGTGAGGATATGGTAATGCAGGTACACTAATGTGAGGATATGGGGAAACATCATTGCGTTTCAAGTCTTTCCCGTCCGACAGCTTTGGAAGTCCAAAACAGGTGGGACTACCTTATAGCAGAACAGAAATGAGGCCTTTAATTCATATTGATTTACTAATAAGACTAACGTAAACTTGCATGGAACTCCGCCCTATCTCTTTTTTCTGCTTGTGTTATGGCATAGAGCTTAGTCCATACAGTCACTCATGACGTGAGTTTGACTCATTGAATATATAAACGTCAATCATGTAAGAGCATGGCAAGTGTTAAGACCCTCTGCTACAACACTGCTCGGATCCCTCTTTCTGATTACTGCTTGAAATTTCGTGTGCGCTGGCTAGGAACGGGTACGTGACTAAGCCCCGTACGCTGAAATGATTGAATCCCCCCAGTACCAACTGACACGTTGGGCAAAGATATAATCAGTTTTATATCCTGGACTCCAAACAGATCGGAATTTGATATTCTTTTCACTGATTGTCAATCTCGATATATCGAGGCTCTAAACGCAGTCTGTTTAATGCAAAAGGTTTTTACATCGATGCCGAGTTGGATAGATCCCGGTATACCTATGACGAGTATTACTTTAAAATGACATAACCATGGTTACTACACTAGTGCGAATAACATTACCTAGCGTATTGGAACGGGGGAAATATCATTGTGACAAAACAAGCTTCGCCATTGTGACAAAACAAGCATCGCACAACATGTAAGAGATTATTTGTACATTGTGGAAGTAAATGAGTACTCTTTGCAAACAACCAAAAAAATCTGTACAACAGAAATTCGGAATTATATTGCTCAAACTTGGACTAAAACATATTGAGATAGGGATTTTTTTTTAACTTTCGTATCGACCTCATCTGAATAAACAGAGCAGAGAAGATCACAGATCAGTGAGATCATGAGCTCACCGCTTTGTTCCTCTGTCAGACGACTCTCATGCAGTCGCCATTCATATGCTCGTGCCCTGTGAGTGGCCCACAAAATCACATACATTTCCATTATATTGATCTTCAAATCGGCGTCTGCAGATTGACTTTACTTATCTAATTGTGATGAGTTGAGTTTACTGAAGATACGTATTATTGGATATTATTCAACGCGCATCTCAAACAGGCGGAGTAATTGACTCTTCCGTAACGGATGTGGATGCGGATATGAGCATGATGACAAATTGCCGATCTTGATGTCTAAATAATTAGAGATGATCCGCGTATGGGCATATCCGCCCATACTCATTGTACTCATATCCGCCCATACTTATTGTACTCATATCCGCCCACACTCATTGCACTCATATCCGCCCACACTCATTGCACTCACATCCGCCAACACTCATTGCACTCATATCCGCCCACACTAATTGCACTCATATCCGCCCATACTCATTGCACTCATATCCGCCCACACTCATTGCACTCGTATCGGCCCCCACTCATTGCACTCGTATCCGTCCACACTCATTGCACTCATATCCGCCCACACTCATTGCACTCATATCCGCTCATACTCATTGCACTCATATCCACCCACACTCATTGCACTCATATCCACCCACACTCATTGCACTCATATCCGCCCACACTCATTGCACTCATATCCGCCCTTACTCATTGCACTCATATCCGCCCACACTCATTACACTCATATCCGCTCACACTCATTGCACTCATATCCGCTCACACTCATCGCACTCATATCCGCCCATACTCATTGCACTCATATCCGCCCACACTCATTGCACTCGTATCCGCCCACACTCATTGCACTCATATTCGCCCACACTCATCGCACTCATATCCACCCACACTCATTGCACTCATATCGGCCCCCGTCATTGCACTCATATCCGCCCACACTCATTGCACTCTCTCTCTCTCTCTCTCTATCTCTCTCTCTCTCTCTCTCTCTCTCTCTCTTTTTTTCCTCTCCCGCGCTCTTTCGTTCTCTCTCTCTCTCTCCCCTTCGGGGGAATGCCTACCTGTGTATGAACCTGATGAACCGCTCATGGCGGGACTTCTTGTTCTCCGGTGGACGAGAGATGAGTTTGCGACGGAAAGCGCGGGGGAGGGGAGAGTACTGAGAGGGGAGAGGGCGGGGGAGGCGAGATGGAGGGGGGGACCGAGGGGTCGGGAGGGAGAGAGGGTTGAGACGGGGAGGGGGAGAGGGGGGTGACTTTGGGGCCTAGTTAACCCCGCAGTTACCTACAAGCAGAGGCCTTGACGCCGGTAGCGTCAAGTGTGAGCCGTGCGCCAGAAAGTCGGGCCTGAGGCCCAGCAGTCTGGAGGAGCGGAGCACTCGGGTGCTACCGGGCCCGTTTGCGGGTGGCGAGAGAGCCTAAGTTCGACTTGTGTCGAGCTCGCGAGAACTCAGCACTAGTCGAACTTACCAACACTGCAACAAAAACACCCTTAACTGTCACCCTTCTCAGCTTCTCGGGGCCCTCCTGCAATGCACCGGGAGCTGCGTGAAAACGCAACCCACGTGACTGCGGGAGAAACCCAGCCATACCGGTAAAACGGCAGGCACGAGAAGAAGAAAAGGGTGAGGTGGCCTGAGGTACAAAACCCGGACCTCAGAC
>SDVV010043190.1:0-10273 GCA_016164225.1 Gammarus roeselii
ATGTACATGTGTATGTACATGTGTATGTACATATGTATGTTTTTTTTGGTGTGTTGTGATTAACAAGATAGCTGTGTGATGAGTTGCCTGAAGCACAAATTTCTGGATCTTTCAGCGGCATTGTTTTGCCGTGCTTTCGCGGTTCTGGCATGCTTTTGACATTTGTGCCTGCTGTCTTGCTCTGCACTCTGGCTGTGCTGGCTTGTTGAGCTGTCTTGAGGTCACCAAGGTGAAATAGTGAAGAGAAACAACAAATAATTTATTGACTGTGGACTTGGATTCATACTTTCTAGTGTTCATTCTTGTTTTATCCATTTCTTTTTTGGAAACAATCCGGGTTAAATTCTAAAAGGTTTTGCAATACTTTCCAAGTGTAAATATTAAAAATTTTGTTTGTTCAATTGATTTTTAAGTCTCACTGTTATGCCTTGAAAGCTTTTGATATAGGTAGCTAATGTAGATACCAGTAACATGATTCACATGGGAAACTTGATTGAGATTAAACAACCAATTCTTTTTAGATCAACTCTTGAAGTTGTCTGTTTGTAATGCAGTTAACTTGTAGCTAAACAGTGGAGGGGAAATCTCAAGAGCTGTTGGTTCATTGTTCCTCAAATTCACACTATCTATCCATCGGTGGCTTGCGTCTACATCATATCAAAACTTTGTTGGGCATAGTTGGCACTAAATTGATACCTACAGTAATGAACAAAGGCACAGGATGTAGCTTGTACAATTTGTATGTGAATGCCTAGTCCATCATTATTTGGAGAGGCAGCAGTTGTGATCTACTGCAGTTATCAATTGATTTTTGAAATAATCTGCTCCTCACTACACCAAGTAATGAATATTAAAACATTACCTAGTTCACCCTAGTTGAATATCTATCTACTTTTATTGATATAGCTAACTTATTTTGGCTCATCGTTACCACATCCTTCATTGCTATTATGGATGTTTGCTTGTATTTCACTGATATAATGATGCATGTTTGATGTACTTATGTAACTAACAGAATGGTAATTTCAATGGGGGAGCATTTTGATCCAAAGATATTATATCTGGAAGCCACCCTTCATCAAACACTAGCTGATGGCACTCCCATATTCTGAAGAAGAATAGGTAGCTACCTTCTACTTGTTAACATGTGGCACATCACATGGGACTAGCCACACCACACATTTAACAGAATTAGTCCTAGCATAATGTGTGTGGATTAGTCTGCATCAATGTATTCATTAACACCTGGCACATCACAGGGGACCAGCCACACCACACATTTAACATAATTAGTCACGGTACAATGTGTGTGGATTAGTCTGCATCAATGTATTTCTGAGGAAATTTAAAGATCTCGTCTGATGAATTATTATGGATTGTTCACACTATGGTATTGGGTGGTATCATGTCAGATCTCAGCTTGATCTTGTCTGATTTCATTTTCTATCGACAATTCACTTGTATTCGATATTACCTCGTCGTAATGGTTGGCTGCTTTACCTCTTTATGGCTCCTTGCACACTCCTTCACTCTCAATGTCCCCACCGCGCTGTGGCTCCTTGCACACTCCCCCATGCCCCCACCGCGCCGGGGCTCCTTGCACACTCCCCCATACCCCCACCGCGCTGTGGCTTTTTGCACACTCCTTCACTCCCTCATACCCCCACGGAGCCGTTGCTTCTTGCACACTCCTTTATTCCCCCATACCCCCACCGCGCCGTGGCTCCTTGCATACTCCTTCATTCCCCCATACCCCCACCGCGCCGTGGCTCCTTGCATACTCCTTCACTCCCCCATACCCTCACCTCGCCCCATTCTGTTGTCACTGGTGATGCCCTCTCATGAATACTGAATGGCAGCCTGCGGTCACCAGGAGGCACGATTGGGGAGTGTGGTACCAATGGTTGGGAGATGGGGAGTGTGGTACCAATGGTTGGAAGATGGGGAGAGTGGTATCAATGGTTGGAAGATGGGGAGTGTGGTATCAATGGTTGGAAGATGGGGAGTGTGGTATCAATGGTTGTAAGATGGGTAGTGTGGTATCAATGGTTGGAAGATGGAGTGTGTGGCATCAATGGTTGGAAGATGGGGAGTGTGGTATCAATGGTTGGGAGATGGGGAGTGTGGTATCAATGGTTGGGAGATGGGGAGTGTGGTATCAAGAGTTGGGAGATGGGGAGTGTGGTATCAATGGTTGGGAGATGGGGAGTGTGGTATCAATGGTTGGGAAATGGGGAGTGTGGGATCAATGGTTGGGAGATGGGGAGTGTGGTACCAATAGTTGGGAGATGGGGAGTGTGGTTGGTACCAATGGTTGGGAGATGGGGAGTGTGGTTGGTACCAATGGTTGGAAGATGAGAAGTGTGGTACCAATGGTTGAAAGATGGGGAGTGTGGTACCGATGGTTGAAAGATGGGGAGTGCGGTACCAATGGTTGAGAGATGGAGAATGTGGTACCAATGGTTGGGAGATGGGGATTGTGGTACCAATGGCTGAAAGATGGGGAGCGTGGTACCAATGGTTGGGAGATGAGGAGCGTGGTACCAATGATCGGGAGATGAGCGTGGTACCAATGGTTGAAAAATGGGGAGCGTGGTACCAATGGTTAGGAGATGGGAAGTGTGGTACCAATGGTTGGAAGATGGGGAGTGTGGTACCAATGGTTGGGAGATGGGTAGTATCGGTCTTCACATTGCAGAGATCGGTGTTTATACATCATACATACACCCGAAGTAAAGAGAGGCGGAAATCAACCTCCTCAAAATTACTCTGAAGGGTAGTTCAACCACCTACATTTATTATATATTTTGTTACCACCCAATGCTGGTGTTGCGGTGTATAAATATGCCTACATTCACCAACGGTTCCCAAACGAGAACTGGAGCAATCTTGTTTGCTAGATCATCGGAACCGCTGCCCTCCGTCATCGGTTCCTAAACGAGGTCCAAAGCAATGTTGTTTGCGGGGATCATGGGAACCGCTGCCATCCGCCATCGGTTCCTAAACGAGGTCCAAAGCAATGTTGTTTGCGGGGATCATCGGAACCGTTGCCATCCGCCATCGGTTCCTAAACGAGGACCGAAGCAATGTTGTTTGCGGGGATCATCGGAGCCGCTGCCATCCGCCATCGGTTCCTAAACGAGGTCCAAAGCAATGTTGTTTGCGGGGATCATCGGAACCGCTGCCATCCGCCATCGGTTCCTAAACGAGGACCGAAGCAATGTTGTTTGCGGGGATCATCGGAACCGCTGCCATCCGCCATCGGTTCCTAAACGAGGACCGAAGCAATGTTGTTTGCGGGGATCATCGGAACCGCTGCCATCCGCCATCGGTTCTTAAACGAGGACCGAAGCAATGTTGTTTGCGGGGATCATCGGAACCGCTGCCATCCGCCAACGGTTCCTAAACGAGGACCGAAGCAATGTTGTTTGCGGGGATCATCGGAACCGCTGCCATCCGCCATCGGTTCCTAAACGAGGACCGAAGCAATGTTGTTTGCGGTGATCATCGGAACCGCTGCTTCATTTGGTCGCTTCTTGCAGGCTTGGAGGCGTCCACGCGTTAGAAGGACTTGACTGAGCTTTTCTGTGAAAGGTGGCAATTACAGATTTGTGCTACGCTGTCTGCTATTCTCTGTGAAAGGTGGCAATTACAGATTTGTGCTACGCTGTCTGCTATTCTCTGTGAAAGGTGGCAATTACAGATTTGTGCTACGCTGTTTGCTATTTTCTGTGAAAGGTGGCCATTACAGATTTGTCCTTCGCTGTCTACTTTTTTTCTGTGAAAGGTGGCAATTACAGATTTGTGCTACGCTGTGACTGCTATTTTTGTATAGTTTCGAATGTAACCAACTTCAGGTTGCAGTAATAATAAGCATTTTGTATGTTCCTTGTGAAAAGGCTTTACTACATCCTCTAATCACGAGTGGTCGGCCGACTAGAAGTCATTATGGTTCAGAGGTGCAATTGTTGGCACGGGGTTATGCTGCAAATAGAGCTTTCATAAGGATCTAGTTGCAGCTACCTTATAGTATCATCACTCTCACTTGCGCTGACTCGCTCAACCTGACATCTTGGTCTCCAGCGTTGTCCAACTGTCCATGAGTTGAATGAACACTGTTCATCGAAGAAATCTGCATGTTTTGTCTGTATCTTAAGACGAGTTTTGGAAGATACAGTTAAAAACCAATAACCTATCACATCTATCATATGTAGTGATGGGACAATACCAAAAATTTGACCGATATCAAAGAATTGGTCGATACCAATACTTCCGATACTATAAATGGCCGATACCGATACTTTTCCATAATTTTGATTGAATGGTTGTAGTATACGTTTCCACTTGAGCGAATATTATGTCCACAATGATGAAAATCTTCAGTAAAGATATTCAGTGATTGACTATCCACAGATAATTATTAGTTCATAAGTCTGTTAGGCACTTTGACTTTGATACACAGACTAAATCGACAGTATTCCTCAGTGAATCTTGCGGGACTTTAAAGTATTATTAATCATATATTATATTATAATGTACCTATATTATGATGGTAAATAACAAGCATATCATGAGTCCTCTCATTTATTTAGGTGTGATGTATGTGCTGTTATATGACACCAATAGATTTCAAAGGAGCGGCCAAGTATCTGCCATTTATCACCGATACCCATACCATCAATAATGGCCGATACCCACTGATACCGATACTTTGGCACATCACTAATCATATGCCATGATTTTATGCAGATATTGCAGCCTCTTGCGCGTCACCAGTTGAAGCATATGCCTCTCCGTATTTTGGACCTCTTTCTGATGTCTACCTTTTCCCTTGTGTTGCGCACTACTACTGATTTCCTCGAAAGCCTCTTGCCCTACTCGACGCCCTGTTCCCTCGGGTCCTGTTTGGAAGTGTTTGACCGACGATAGTGCGACTTGGGTCCTGTTTCCCCAGCCCTTCTCGACAGGAGCCGTAGCCCTCGTCTCAAGTGCCGAGGGGATGCGACACAAGGAGCAGTTTTTTGCTGTGGTGTTGTGTGCTCAGAGGGTGGGCGCGGTGAGGCACTGGTGCTCCTCCTCGTAGGCGCCACCAGTGCAATAAATATGTCACTTCGGAGGCACCGATAATAACTTTCCATGTCCTTACAGTGTACCGTATGTGTATGCACGAACTATCGTTGAGCCATAGGAGGGAATCACTCTATACTAAACGTAGCTACCTGAATGCTGTAGGTAGCTACCGTCTCATTGCAGGTATGTAAGAATCAATAAATTAAATGTGGAGTATTTGTTGTTAAAGATGTTTTGGTATCGGCGATATAGGACTTAGTGTGTATTAGTGGTGGAAAATCAAACAATACCACCAATATATTTTATAATTTGTTGATTATTTTGAAGAAGATATATTAATACAACGTGTCTAGTTATTAATCACTTTGATTTTTGTTGCCACCTCGTTGATTTTTGTGGCCTCCTCGTGATTTTCGTAGCCACCTCGTGATTTTTGTGGCCACCTCGTGATTTTTGTGGCCACCTCGTGATTTTTGTGGCCACCTCGTGTTTTTTGTGGCCACCTCGTGTTTTTTGTGGCCACCTCGATTTTTGTGGCCACCTCGTGTTTTTTGTGGCCACCTCGTTGATTTTTGTTGCCACCTCGTTGATTTTTGTTGCCACCTCGTTGATTTCTGTTGCCATCTCGTTGATTTTTGTGGCCACCTCGTGATTTTTATGGCCACTTCGTGTTTTTTGTGGCCACCTCGGGATTTTTGTGGCCACTTCGTGATTTTTGTGGCCATCTCGTGTTTTTTGTGGCCACCTTGTAATTTTTGGGGCCACCTCGTGATTTTTGGGGCCACTTTGGGATTTTTGTCGCCATTCCGGGATTTTTGAGGCCACTTTGGGATTTTTGTGGCCACTTTGGGATTTTTGTGACCACTTTGGGATTTTTGTGGCCACTTTGGGATTTTTGTGGCCACTTCGGGATTTTTGTGGCCACCTCGTGATTTTTGTGGACACCTCGTGTTTTTTGTGGCAACCTCGATTTTATGACCACTTCGTGATTTTTGTGGCCACCTCGGGATTTTTGTGGCCACCTCGGGATTTTTGTGGCCACCTCGGGATTTTTGTGGCCACCTCGTGATTTTTGTGGTCACCTCGTGATTTTTGGGGCCACTTTGGGATTTTTGGGGCCACTTTGGGATTTTTGGGGCCACCTCGTAATTTTTGTGGCCACCTCGTGATTTTTGTGGCCACCTCGTGATTTTTGTGGCCACCTCGTGATTTTTGTGGCCATCTCGTGCTTTTTGTGGCCACCTTGTAATTTTTGTAGCCACTTCGGGATTTTTGGGGCCACTTCGTGATTTTTGGGGCCAATTTGCAATTTTTGGGGCCACTTTGTGATTTTTGGGGCCACTTCGTGATTTTTGTGGCCACCTTGTGATTTTTGTGACCAACTTTTGATTTTTGTGGCCACCACCTTGTGATTTTTGTGGCCACCTCGTGATTCGATCAGATTTGAGTCGCATTACCGAAAGTTGTTTTTTCATTAATTCCCATTAGTTTCTGTAGTTTAGTTTGGTACACGCCGTGTCCCAAACTAATCGCCAGTGAACTGAAAAGTTGTGCAATGGAAAAGCAACTGTGAATTGATCGCTCAGATTTAATGTCCTTACGTTGATGAATGATTCAATAGTAGGGACACCGCAGTGAAAAAAGTGTCGAAACAATTACAAAAACATGATTAGTCATTAAAATGGAATGTTTGATCGAAGTAACATCGGGAATTGTGTTGTTTCAGGCTGCCGCTCATTAAAATCGTTCAGTTGAACAATGTATTGAGTGAACAGCTTGGGCTGTCTACAGTGACCTCCTGGAGTTGAAGTTTCGTTTGGAAAGGCCTCCGCCATGGCACAACATTCGAGTTGGAATGCCTCGAGCCACATCAACCACTTCGTCACTCTAAAGCTGGAATTCAATCAGAGTTTTGTCGTTGACTTGGCTGAACCTGATCAAGCATTCCGTGCATGAAAACCATCTTCCTGTTGCACGTTTGTGCCTTAGCATTTGAACACTTCTGATGGACTTCTTGGAAGTCACATGACCATGTCATTTGACGGCTTCTTTATGTGCAGTTATTGTGTCTTACATCTTGAGAACCTCGTTGGCCCTTGACAAAATACAGACAAGAGGACATCGCAGAGACAGAGTCCTAAATGACGGTTGTGTTATTCATTGGAAGGTTCTTTAAGGCCCCTGGTCTAATCTATTGGCCATAACATTCAACAAGAAAATGGTTTCCGCCCAAGGGCGCTAATTGTGTGAGCTGCAGTTTAACGAAAATAAACAAAAATGATTGAACAACTTCTAGAATGGGAACTTGATTGTTCAATAATGTACTAACCGTATATGTATCGGCCAAGTATAGGTTGTTCAGAGTATCTGAGTTGCGGTACCAGTCAATAATTGTGTATCTGACCATTTTTTCTCTCCTGCGCTGATGTTCTCTCAATGCTGTCCTGGGTGCAGCATCGGTGACGTCATTAGAGTGTCCAGGATTAAAGCGACACGGTCCTCTAGCGTGTTGCAGTTGAACGAAGCCTTCTGGCACCGAACGGCAAATAGAGCGGTCAGGAGCGCCTCAGTATAACAGAGGGAAGTAATTACCTTACATTTAAACTTGGCCCAACTATGCTGTTCTCTCGTATTGGTTGCTTGTCTGCTCTGGCGGCGTCCCCTAAACACCCCCAGGCCAGGGCGGTTAGGAGGCATAAATGCTGTGTAGGGAGCACCTGCCAGGGGGGGTTCCGTATCAATGATTCAAGACACGGAGAGGATGGCACCAAGTGTGGCTCGTTGTGTGGATTCGTACCTACGCTCATTGTTGTTTGGATTGCCGTGACGCAACCGTTGGTGCGTTACTGAGTCACTGTCTTGACATGTTTGGATACCCTTACTCGGAAAGAAATAGGTTTACTGAGAAGCAGTTTCATTTTCTGAAATAGTATAGGATGCGAAACGCATTTTCTTTGGCATGAATTGTTCTGATAGCATTCATTATTAATGTAAATAGGCTGGAGTGCCTGGGCGCTGGATCGCCTTGCCTACCACTTGGCGTCCATACTTACTTGGATGCTTGGAGCAGGTCACAGTGTGGCTGCCACCTGGCCCCCATCAGTTGGGGCACTCTGCACTTGTGCTGCGGCACCAACATTTGCATGTTGCAGTCACTCACCAGTCGGATCTCGGCTTAGCGTCGCGGTTGAGCAGGGAGTTGTTCCCACAGTGAGGGTATCCATTGATTAGGGGTCGATCTGGAACACAGCTGAGGTACTTGTCCAGTCGGCTCTTGAACCTCAAAATGTTTGCAGTAGCTGACAATTGAGGCACCCGTTTGATCTCACGTATTTCCAATGGCATTCGATTAAATAACCAAGGTGCCCGGCACGTGAAACTGTTGAATGCAACTGTTTGCATTGCTTTACCACCCGTCAGTTTTGGAACTTTCAAACAACACATTCTGCCAATCCTTGCTTGTTTTTTCACAGTCACTTTTGTTGCATTTTTTTTGTTTACGTTTATCGTGTAGCCTTCCAGAATTTTCCAAACGTTTATGGCAATAAATCTTTCAAAACGTCTTTGGATTAAGTATAGCCTCAAGGCGTTCAATCTGTCGTAATAGTCCATTTCCTTTACCACCGTATTATTAGAGGTGAAGCTTCTTTGCACTGCTTCGAGTCTTATCAGATCTTTCTGTTTATGTGGGATCTAGAGAAGAGAGCAATAGTCAATGACTGGTTGGTTTAGTTGTTTCTAAAGAGTCAACATTGTCCTTTTATCTCAAGTCAGAAAGGTTCTCATGGCCCAGGAACACAGTCTTCTGCCACTGGCCTCAGTCTTTGCAATTTGTTCATGAAAATAATCATTGTTATGCCTTAGTACGCCTAGATCCCGCATGCTTTTTTTTTCCATAGCTGTGTTATTGCTAGAATTATACGAAGCTTTGTTTTTTAGTTCATATTTTTTTCCATCCTGCCCACTTGAAGATTTCTTTCAGATCAGTTCAAACCCTTTCTACATCACTCAAGTCCTTGACAATGCCTAGTACTCTGGCATCATCTACAAAGCAAGAGATTGATGTATGTGGACAGCTTTGTCCCTGGTCATTAGCCAATATTAAGAAAAGCAGGAGGCCTAGCACAGTGGCTTGTGGAACTCCACTAAGCACTACCACTGGTGCAGAGGTTTCTCTATTTACTACCACTCTTTGAGTTCTGCCTTTCAGAAAGGTTTGGATCAATTTATAAACATTTTATTGGATACCAGCATTATATAGTTTTGATGACAGTATACTGTGATCTTCTTTGTCGAAGGCCTCGACAAAATCAAGATAAATCACATCCACATTTGATCCATCACACGAGGCATTTATTATTTCGTGATAGTGTTCCAGCAGTTGGGGCAACTTGCTCCTCTCACTTCTGAAGCCATGTTGCGTGGAGTTCAACCATTTTTTTCTTCAAGAAGATGCACTATTCGCCGTTTCATTACCTTTTCAAATATTTTCACTACGTGTAATGTCAAAGAAATGCGTCTGTAATTTGATTGGGTTCGTGAGGCTACCTCATTTTGCTAGAGGGAAGATGACGGCATGTTTCTTGGTCAGCAGGATATCGGAGGTGTCCAAGGACTTCTGCCACAACTCTTGTAGTGGTCTTGACAGTACCTGCTTGCATTGTTTCAATAGAACAGCTGGGATGTCGTCTGGTCCGGATGCACTATTGCTACCTATGACATCAATAGCTTGTGTCATTTTAGAGATGCCAATGCTGAGATCTGTCGATGAAAATTTCCTGGAAGTGTTTCGCGATTCATGGGCGTATTATGTATTTTATTTTTTTGGTCGTTGCCTGGCTGAACCGATGCTATTTAGATAGAATGCCATGACGTCTAATTAGTGAGTCAATATCACCAATACAGCTTCATCATTCCTGCCGTGACGTCACATTGGTGAGTCAATAGCAGCAATACAGCTTCTTGATCATTCCTGTCGTGACGTCACATTGGTGAGTCGATACCAGCAATACAGCTTCTTGATCATTCCTGCCGCTTGATCATTCCTGTCGTGACGTCACATTGGTGAGTCGATACCAGCAATACAGCTTCTTGATTATTCCTGCCGTGACGTCACATTGGTGAGTCGATACCAGCAATACAGCTTCTTGATCATTCCTGCCGTGACGTCACATTGGTGAGTCAATAGCAGCAATACAGCTTC
>SDVV010043191.1:0-10273 GCA_016164225.1 Gammarus roeselii
CTCTCTCGCTACTTCCACACTGATATCACTTATGCCTAAAGCGTGCTTCACGCCGAGCTATTGCACGCTTTCTCGCTACTTCCACACTGATATCACTTATGCCTAAAGCGTGCTTTACGCCGAGCTATTGCACGCTCTCTCGCTACTTCCACGCTGAAATCACTTCTGCCTAAAGTGTGCTTCACGCCGAGCTATTGCACGCTCTCTCGCTACTTCCACACTGATATCACTTATGCCTAAAGCGCGCTTTACGCCGAGCTATTGCACGCTCTCTCGCTACTTCCACACTGATATCACTTATGCCTAAAGTGTGCTTCACGCCGAGCTATTGCACGCTCTCTCGCTACTTCCACACTGATATCACTTATGCCTAAAGCGTGCTTCACGCCGAGCTATTGCACGCTTTCTTGCTACTTCCACACTGATATATCACCAGTCTCCAACAACAACCGGCCGTTTACATCTTTCACCACCTCCTCCATTACCGTCTCTCCCTTCCTCGCCCTCTTCACCTTTTTCCACAAAATCACAACTAACTGTTCTCCTCAAACTTCTCACCCAACCACCTACCCTACCTGTCATCAGCGTCCCTCATGACTCTTCCACTTCTCTATATAGTTATTACAGGCCTCCACTGACTTCGCGTGCAATTTCTCCTCAAACGTTCTTCTCTTCTGCACAATCGTCAATTTAACCTCATCGTTCCACCACTCGCCACTCTTTCTTCTATACCCGTCTACACGGCACGCCCAACACTCATTTCTTGTAGATCTCAACACGGCAACTATGATCGTCGCCTACTCTTTCTCAAAACTCCTCATGCCTTGACTCTCACAGGGCCACATTCCTCTTTCAATGCATGCTTGAAGTCCTCAGCTCTGCTAGCCACTCCCAGTTCACTAACCTTCAATACCACTCATCCTCATAACACTCATATGTTTCCCTGCCACCCCTGCTCTACTCACAATCTGCCTTCCTCCAGTTGATGAAAAGACGATCATCCACCTTACAGTCTCAAAACCCGCAAATTCAACCGCCTCCTCACCACTTTTCTCGAAATCAGCCCTGCAGCACGGTTTAACTTTACGTAAGTGTTATTGAAGGTATCTCGCATCTTTGAGAAGCTGTTTCCCACCATGCACTAGCTCCCGCCCATGCACAAACCTATTTGGTTCTCTCCATAGTCATTACGCCTCCAACTCAACCCATTTATTTACCTCAGTATCACAACGATGTTTTGACCTCTAAAACACTATACATCCACTCCGTGTCCGTAAGCACTCGCAAACGCCCATCATTCGATACCTAACTGAAACGTTACCCAAATCAATCAATAGGATTCTTTCTTCCACTTGCAACCGATCGCTCAAAAACGGCTACACACCATCAGCCAACACAAATTCGTCCCTACCTTTCAACTTCATCTCCCTCAACGCCAACATATCGAACTTCATTTTAACATATACCTCACCAATTTGTCTCCTCTGTGCTTTATTCGTTCTACAACCACCCACATTTAGCAACCAAACAATAAGGGTGGAGAGAAGTGGGCTTCTCTTCCTCCCGCTTGACATAACATCTTAGAGAGATGAGTTAACGGAGGAAGGGATTCCAGACACCTCGTTCCGACCTTATTTGTCGCCTCTAACGACGCGGAAGGAATACTTCAGCAAGTATTCTTACCCTCTTTTAGCAGGGAAAAAATGTTTGTAGACATTCTAACTCTCCAAAATTCTGGTCTCTAGTGACCAACGCTCATGGAGAATCCTGGCATTCACTTTTGCATTGCCTCTAACCATATTACATACGTCATGCATCAACTCAATGGGGCCCATGCACTGTATTTTGGAGGATAAAGGTTAAATTGGTAATAGCAATGAGGACTATTATTTTTTCACATTTATTCGTGTATGGTATCCAGCTAACTCTCGAATGTTCTATATGTGTTGGCCTTGCAGCACATTCAGCCCACTCGCAGCTGGTTTAGCGCATCCTCTTTTTGCTGGCCCTGCAGCACCCTCTCCTTCACAGCTGGGTTAACCCATCCATTTTTTGCTGCCCTGCAGCACCCTCTCCTTCACAGCTGTGTTAACCCATCCTCTTCCTGTTGGCTCTGCAGCACCCTCCCTAATCCAGTGCTGAGTTAGCCCAGTCTCATTTCATACCTTTGTAGCGATCCCACACATCCACGCTGTGTTGGCCCATTTCTTTGAGCTGGTCCTGCAGCACCCTTATCCATTCAGGGCTGTGTTAGCCCATTTCTTTGAGCTGGTCCTGCAACACCCTCATCCATCCAGGGCTGTGTTAGCCCATTTCTTTGAGCTGGTCCTGCAGCACCCTCATCCATCCAGGGCTGTGTTAGCCCATTTCTTTGAGCTGGTCCTGCAGCACCCTCATCCATCCAGGGCTGTGTTAGCCCATTTCTTTGAGCTGGTCCTGCAGCACCCTCATCCATCCAGGGCTGTGTTAGCCCATTTCTTTGAGCTGGTCCTGCAGCACCCTCATCCATCCAGGGCTGTGTTAGCCCATTTCTTTGAGCTGGTCCTGCAGCACCCTCATCCATCCAGGGCTGTGTTAGCCCATTTCTTTGAGCTGGTCCTGCAGCACCCTCATCCATCCAGGGCTGTGTTAGCCCATTTCTTTGAGCTGGTCCTGCAGCACCCTCATCCATCCAGGGCTGTGTTAGCCCATTTCTTTGAGCTGGTCCTGCAGCACCCTCATCCATCCAGGGCTGTGTTAGCCCATTTCTTTGTGCCAGCCCTGCGCCCCATCATCTCTCATTAATGCCTGATGGCCTCTGCTTTTGATAGTGCGCTCGGAACAAACACTTTAATGGGAGTGGCTAATGTAGACATTGTGGCCGCGGTGCGTTGGTTCAGCGAGGCTGCCAGTAGCGCTTCACAAACCCTGATCGATCGACCCCATAATTAACTGCTGCGGCCGAGGTGGCAGGAGTACAACGAATTTAATGACTTAAGACATGCTTTGTGTGAGAGGCTTCAACGTTGCCAGTAATGGATCGGCGCTCGAGGGAATTAGAAAGATTAAGCAGCCATGGTTACAATGTTTGGTTAAGCCCAACATGTAACAGCATTCCATGTTGCATCCAGCTGTTGAGTCCACACCCCGTGTCATAGCCTTGTTACGTTCAATGTAACAATGCGTGCCAAACTCCGTGTTACTCTTCATGTTACACCTCGTGTGATCGTCCACATTTTATTCCCCATCAAACGCCTGCGAACGCTACCCGTTACATCCTTTGATCTTCCATGCTACATTTCATGTGAATTACAGGACACTCAATATTACTACATGACGCACACTTTGTTACCATTCCTGTAGCACTTCTTTCCATACTCTCTTGCTTTCCCTTATGATTCACCTCTCCTTCAGCTATATTGACTCTCATTCTGTTCTCACACCACAAACATCAGATCAACAGGTCTTTGTATGCTATTACACGCGTACTGCTTTGGTCTGTAGCCGCGCTTCCACGCAGAGCGGGGATCGCCTGGACGCAATCATAATGACAACAAGCATTGAACAGCGCCTTCATGTGGCCACTGGGCGCAGTCCATCAAGGCTGTTATCGTGAAGGAAGGTGGCTTCAAATGTAGGCAACTTGTTATGCAAGGTAGGCTCGGCGGCATCTTGCGATGCGCATATCTGCTGCCTTGATTAATTAACGACCCACTGGAGTAGTGACAGGATCAACGGCTACAACAGGATCAATGACATCAAGTAACGACGACACCACAAGCAACAACAGTTAGCAAGAACAACGGTGACAGGATCAACGGCTACAACAGGATCAATGACATCAAGTAACGACGACACCACAAGCAACAACAGTTAGCAAGAACAACGGTGACAGGATCAACGGCTACAACAGGATCAATGACATCAAGTAACGACGACACCACAAGAAACAAGAGTTAGCAAGAACAACGGTACCTCATGCTTCAGAAGGAAGGAATCAAGGGAAGAAACACAATCAGCAATTAAAGCAAGAGAAACATGATCAGCAGAGCATCATCATTTGCTGTTTGCCAGAGTGTGTGTTCAGCACGAACACTCACGTCCTCCCTGCATGCTAAGGGCAACGCTAAACACTCTCGTCTCTCGAAGCATGACGAAGTAAGTGAGACTTAGCAAACACTCGAGTTCAAGAAGAGGGAGCGGGAGGGAGGCCTCATTAACACAAGTAACAGGCCAATGAACAGAAAATATTGCTGATGCTAGAGAGATAAGTTAGAACGAGACAGCTCTAAATATTGCTGATGCTAGACAGATAGGTTAGAACGAGACAACTCTAAATATTGCAGATGCTAGACAGATAGGTTAGAACGAGACAGCTCTAAATGAAGTAGATGTTCTCTTGACTATGAGGGAGTGATCGATGGGTGAATTTAATTCAGTTCGACAATGCCATTGGATATCCTCCTGCCACACAAAATGATTCGATCTGCGTCTATTGAAGGGAGTGTTTAAATACTTGTATTTTTTACCGTTACCACTGGCATTCGTTGCCGGCCTACTGCGCTTGGAGGTGAACGAATGATAAATCAAAATTGAAGCAAAAAAATATCAGGTTTTATCCCTTGATATGAGCTGTCAACGTCGTCCACAGGGGTTTTCATGGTCTGGAGCGGTCATCCACCTAATGAAGGGAACATGATTATCGAATGTTTGAAGTAATGTAATAAAATGGCCGATGGATGTGACATTCACTTGCAACGGGATTGCATCGCACCTGGAGCCCCCTACCCCCGTCCGGAAGTCCCCTACCCCCGTTGATGTACCGACGTAAGCAGATTATTTATGTATCATTTAAAGTAAGCTTGAATATTGAACGGAAATTTAAAATTCATCGGAAGAGAAGGATTTATTAAACATCAATTTATATACGAGGGTCGCCCTTACATAATGATGGAGTCTCTATCTCCACAAGTAAATCATTTAACTGGATGCTGACGCCACACAAATCTATCGCAAGACCTTCTCACAGTGAGGCCCGACATTGTTCATCATTTACCTCTTCCTTAGAATCATTACAAGATAATTAAGGTTGCACATGCCAGGTTAGGAAAGGTGGCACCTGTTATGTTATGTTAGATGACACATGCCCCATGCGATCGGCATGGACCTCTTCGAAGAGCAATGCCATTCTTAGGTGGCACATGCCCTTCCATAGTGCCACCGAATCTGTTAAGGTGGCTCACCTGCCCCTATTGGTGGCAAATGCTTTTTTAAGGTTGCGATTTGCCCTTCTAATGCGGAGTATATCGTCCAAGTGGGTGCCCTCTTCAGCTTACACATGCGCTCTTTACTACCAAATTATCTTCGCTGACAGCACGAGCCGTTCTCGAAATTAAATACGATGGGCCGTATTTGGATCGACTTGCAGCTGTCGTCACTAGACCCAACTGCGCAGCTCCTTGGCGAACCATCATCAGCTGTCGCCACTAGACCCAACTGCGCAGCTCCTTGGCGAACCATCATCAGCTGTCGTCACTAGACCCAACTGCGCAGCTCCTTGGCGAACCATCATCAGCTGTCGTCACTAGACCCAACTGCGCAGCTCCTTGGCGAACCATCATCAGCTGTCGTCACTAGACCCAACTGCGCAGCTCCTTGGCGAACCATCATCAGCTGTCGCCACTAGACCCAACTGCGTAGCTCCTTGGTGAACCATCATCAGCTGTCGCCACTAGACCCAACAGCGCAGTTCCTTGCCGAAGGAGAGCCCAATTGTGGCCACTAGATGGCCATCGTTCATTGGGAGGGGAGAGGCAGGATAAGTAGTGAGTGGAAAGTAGTGAGATGAGAGTTGTGAGACAAGAATGATAGAGAGGAAGTGATAGGAAAAGTTGTGAGAGTGTGAGGAGGGGAGAACTGTGAGAGGAGAGTAGGCGAGAGAGGGAGATAGTGAGGAATAGTGCTGTGGGCGAAACATGGGAGAGCGTTGAGAGGAGGGTAGTGTGAGAGCGGTGAAAGGAAAGGGAGGGCAAATAAAGAAAGATGAATGAAGAGATGATTTAGCGGGAGGTAGAACGAGGAGAAGAGTGGAAGAAGGAAGGTAGATTATGTATAGGTGTGGAAAGAAGAACGTTGAGAGGAGAGTAGAGGAGAGCGGTGAGTGCTGAGGGAGGGGGGGGATTATCGTAAGAAGGGAGGAAGGGAGAGCGGTGATAGAAGAGGGGGCAAGCGAGGGAACTTAAGGGTAGGAAGGCGAGCGCGACGGTGTGAGTGATGGTCGGGGATGTAGGGTCGTTTGCCCCCTGCCGGCTGTGTCAAGACTTCACCAGGGTATCATTAATATCCTGGCCATAGCACCATTAATAGTGGTGCTGGTGGTGGCTGCAGCAGTGGCAGGCAACTCCGCTGTGGAAGGAAGACCTGCAGTTCTGGCGATCGCTAGACTTTGGGGCGAAGAAAAGACGAGTGGACCTCTAAACGAGCCTCCCGTCGATGAAAGAAAACGGATACTGACAAATGCTGGCAAAGGAGCCGAGACCTGCTTTCAGGCAATGGGTTCTATTCAAAACAAACCGATGTTCCTCCCCCTCTATCCCCATACCCCACTCTGCTTTACTACCCCCCTCTTTCAAAGAAACAGATGGCGGCGAGTATTTGACTCAGTTGGGAGTTGCAGGAGAAGAAAGTGGAGGTGACGGGCCAAATGATGGAGATGGAGTGACTGCATACTTTTAGGAGAATTAAAAAACACCGTAAAATTGAGTGATTATTTTGAACACAGTGTTGAAATACCCAGCCTGTGAAAATATTTTTTTTGACATTTGAGAAGTTAATGATGACGTTGACGGGTTTACATCTATGTTGATGGACTCTTCAATGGAATTTTATAGATTAGATTGAGTTCCGGAGTGGTTCAAGTCTGTGACCATAATTTTTCAGAAACACAATCAGTCGCAGCGTAAAGAACATTCTTCAACTAATACACTAACTGCCTCACTCAAAATTTTCAATGATAATTATTAAGCAGCTCGCGTGACATGTTGAGTGTTCGAGCCGTGGAAACACACACTATCTGTGACCGCCCACCCCACGTCACCCTCCAGCTAATGAGGACGTGGCTGAATGTATGTACAGAACTCTCAGGTATTCAGTTCGTGGGGTTTGGATTGTCTTTAGCGATCTTAACAGATTGGAAAATCTCATATTTTGCCATTCTTCTTTATAAATTCCCACCCAGGATCATGTTTTCACACACCTACTATAGATTTATTGTATATACACATGAATAATGTCATAAAATGATTCAGTGTACGATGAACCAAATCTTCCGCAAATATTTTCATTTTCTCCCCTCGAAGACGATTTTTGGGAGTTAGTTCAGTGATGCTTGCGTTTCCTGTTATCGACTGTTGACCAACAGAATCTTATTAACTGACACCAAGCTCCCAATAATATAAGCGTCCGTATCCTTGGTTGGGGCGCCGTCGTACTGTTGACCAACGAATGCTTATTAGCTGACACCAAGCTTCCAATAATATAAGCGTCCGTATCCTTGGTTGGCGTGGCGTCGTACTGTTGACCAACGAATGCTTATTAGCTGACACCAAGCTTCCAATAATATAAGCGTCCGTATCCTTGGTTGGGGCGGCGTCGTACTGCTGACCAACGAATGCTTATTAGCTGACACCAAGCTTCCAATAATATAAGCGTCCGTATCCTTGGTTGGGGCGCCGTCGTACTGCTGACCAACGAATGCTTATAAGCTGACACCAAGCTCTCAATAGTATAAGCGTTCGTATTCATGGGTGGCGTGATATCGGATCGTTGACCGACAGACGCTTATAATTGGACAAAAAGCTCCCACTTATACAAACTTTCGTTCTCTTGAGCGTCGCGGTATCAGTCTGCTGAACGGCTGACGCTTATTAGATCATTCTTTTCTGGATAAATCAATGTCATACTGCGGTCAATGTCAACGTCATGCTGCGGTCAATATCAACTCCATGTTGCGGTCAATATCAACGTCATGCTGCGGTCAATGTCAGCGTCATATTGCCTTCATGTGTTAAATAAGACGTTTTGGAACGTCATGATGCGGTCAATATCACCGTCATGCTGCGGTCAATATCAACTTCATGTTGCGGTCAATATCAACGGCATGCTGCGGTCAATATAAGCGGTTTTGCTGCGGTCACTATCATTTTCATACTGCGGTCAATATCAAATTCATGTTGCGGTCAATTTCAACGTCATGCTGCGGTCAATATCAACGTCATGTTCTGGTCAATATCAGCGTCATGCTGCGGTCAATATCAACTTCATATTGAGGTCAATATCACCGTCATTCGGCGGTTAATATCAACGTCATGATGCAGTCAAAATCAACTTCATGTTGCGGTCAATATCAACGTCATGCTGCGGTCAATATCAACTTCATTCTGCGGTTAATATTAACTTCATGCTGCGGTCAATATCAACGTCATGCTGCGGTCATTATCAACGTCATGCTGCGGTCAATATACACTTCATGCTGCGGTCAATATCAACTTCTTGCAGCGGTCAAAATCAACTTCATGCTGCGGTCAAAATCAACTTCATGTTGCGGTCAATATCAACTTCATGAGACGGTCAATATCAACTTCATGTTGCAATCAATATCAACGTCATGTTGCGGTCAATATCAACGTCATGCTGAGGTCAATATACAATTCATGCTGCGGTCAATATCAACTTCATGCTGCGGTCAAAGTCAACTTCATGCTGCGGTCAAAATCAACTTCATGTTGCGGTCGATATCAACGTCATAATGCGGTCAATATCAACTTCATGCTGCGGTCAATATCAATTTCATGCTGCGGTCAATATCAACTTCATGTGACGGTCAATATCAACTTCATGCTGTAGTCATGTCTTAGGTGAGACAGTTAGTATACATTTCTGCTTCTGTCATAGCGACATCAACATCATGAGCTTTCGTCAGAGCGATGTCACCATCATGAGCCTTCGTCATAGTGACATCAACATCATGAACCTTCGTCAGAGTGATGTCACCATCATGAGCATTCGTCATAGTAACATCAACACAATAAGGCTTCGTCAGAGTGATGTCACCATCATGAGCCTTCGTCATAGTGACATCAACAACACCAGCCTGCGTCTGAGTGGTATCACCATCATGAGTCACGTCATAGTGACATCAACATCATGAGCCTTCGTCAGAGTGATGTCCCTATCATGAGCCTTCGTCATAGCGACATCAACATCATGAGCCTTCATCAGAGTGATGTCACTATCATGAGCCTTCATCATAGTGACATCAACATCATGAGCCTTCATCAGAGTGATGTCACCATCATGAGCCTTCGTCATAGTGACATCAACATCATGGGCCTTCGTCAGAGTCCTGGCGTCAGAGTGATGTCACCATTTCGAGCCTTCGTCATAGCGACATCAACATCATGAGCCTTCGTCAGAGTTATGTCGCTATCATGAGCCTTCGTCATAGTGACATCAACATCACGAGCCCTCGTCAGAGGGATGTCACTATCATGAGCCTTCGTCATGTGACATCAACATCATGAGCCTTCGTCAGAGTTATGTCACCATCATGATCCTTCGTCATAGTGACATCAACATCATGAGCCTTCGTCATAGGGACGTCACCATCATGCGCCTTCATCATAGTGACCTAAACATCCGGGGCCTTTGTCAGAGTGATGTCATCCTGATGAGCCTTCGTCATAGTGACATCAACATCATGAGCCTTCGTCATAGTGACGTCACCATCATGAGCCTTCGTCATAGTGACATTAACATCATGTGTTATAACAGTCGTCATTTAGCTTCATTTCTTCCCTAGATCATGATGCTGTCCTTGTTAAGAATTTCGTATAAAGGTTGCTATAAATACGTTAAAAGGTGAAGCAAGGTTGTAAGGAAGACAAAAATGTTTATCATCATATTATTTTGAATAAGGAAACAATAATAATTGAGCAGGGAATTTCACAAATAGTGTTATTGGTTGGTGACACTATAACAAGAGCAGCTACAAGTTAAGGTGCATGATTGATATTGTGTAGGTGTTATGATATCTGACTAAGTCAACAATTGCACGAACGCGGAGGTAAATAATTGTAGGCGATTGGAATAGACAAAAAGACGGTGCGTCGTGAATGAGAAGTTTACCCTACAGTGCCAATCTCTACACTGCCCGTCTCTCGAGAGGTGCCCCTGTTTCTGCCGGGAAGTAACAGGCGCTACCGTAAAACGTGTTGAAGAAAATTGTCCAATCAGA